>CM053786.1:383127259-383432259 GCA_028749045.1 Cupressus sempervirens
TAGAATGAGCACCACAAATTCCTTGGCAGACCTCTTCTAACATTGTTTTGGCTTCATCTAAACTGAGACATTGGAGGAGGGTTCCATCGAAGTGTTTTCAGAAAAGTGTGTCACCTAGGATGGTATATCAAGTTGTGCAACGGATGAAGGTTTTTCTTTGATTTGGGGTGAGGGCTATGGGAATGGTTTTGTGATGCAAATAGGAAAAAATGTCAGCATACCATGGAGACTCTGGACTGGCAATCTCACACACTAACTCTAAATTGGTTTTCTCATAAGCAGAAGTAAAAAGATTCTCAACAAGAAACTCACATTCAGGACTATATTCAAGCATGGCAATTATGAAGGCAATGATAGCCATAGCATCTACTACTTTGTTATTAGCCCTTGGGATATACTAAAAGACTATCTCTATGAAGTGTTGTTTAAGATCCTCAACTATCCTGCGATATGGCAACAACTTCTCATCCTTTGTGTGGTATTCATCTATAACTTGTTTAATGACCAATTGTGAGTCTCCAAAGACAAGAAGGCTTTTGATATTCCATCTGATAGCTTGATGCAACCCTGTGACTAATCCTTCATACTCAGCTATATTTTTTGTGCAAGGGAATGATATTTTATAAGACTTAAGAATGAGGTCTCCTTGTGGTGTAACAAACAAAATTCCTACCCCTAATCCCTTTTGTGTGAAGGAACCATCAAAAAATAGCTTTCATGGTGTATTAGGGGTAACATTCATAATTGTGTCATCTAGAAAATCTACTATAATGGAGAGGAGCTTTAGCAAGCTGGTCTGTGATTACTTGTCCTTTAATGGCTTTGCGATCTTTATAGACAATGTCAAATTCACTTAAAATAAAGACCCATTTTGCAGCTCGACCAGTGAGGGAGGCTTTTGATAGCAAATATTTAAGTGGATCTATCTTGGCAATGAGATGTGTAGTATGATTAAGTATATAATGGCATAGTTTCTGCGTGCAAAAGACTACTACCAAACAAGCTCGCTCAATAGCAATGTAGTTCAACTCATAACCAACTAGTGTTCAACTGAGATAATATATAGCTTGCTCATTAACATTGTCATCTAGTTGTCCCAAAAGGGTGCCTAAGGTAACTGAAGTGGCTGAAATGTATAAAATCAATGGTCATCCTACAATTGGAGGGACTAGAACTAGAGGATTTGCCAAGTATACCTTAATTTGATAAAATGATTTTTGACATAAGCAATCTCATTGAAACTTATTTCCCTTGTGAAGAAAATGTTGAAGTGGATGGACCTTATCTTCCAACTCGACACAAACCATCTGATGGATTGTAATTTTCCTTGAAAACTGCAGAGTTGTTTCAATGTGGTAGGTGGAGGCATTTCCATGATGGCTTTCACTTTGGCAAGATCTACCTCAATACCTCTTCTTGAGACAATGTAGCCTAACAACTTGCCTGATTTGACCCCAAAAACACATTTCTTAGGATTTAGGCACACTTTATATTTCTCCTATCTTTCAAAAATGGTGGTGAGCACATCAATGTGGGAATCACATGTCTTTGATTTTCCTAGGATGTCATCAACATAGTCCTTTGTTATGACATGTAGAAGATCATGGAATATTGTAGTCATTGCATGTTAATAAGTGGCATCAGCATTCTTCAAGTCAAAAGGCATGACTTGATAATATAAGGTTCCCCATGGGGTGGTAAATGCCATCTTATGTTGATCTTCTTCTACAATTTTGATTTGGTTGTAACCCAAAAAACCACCCATTAAAGACAACATCTCATGTCCAGTAGTCAAATCCACTATGATGTCTATGTTAGGGAGTGGAAAATCATCCTTAGGACATGTGAGATTTAGATCTTGAAAATCTAAACAGACACAGATGCCCTTAGATGCATTCCCTATAGGAACAGTGTTGGAAATCCACTTAGGATAATAAATAGGGTGAATGAACTTTGCCTCTAACATTTTCTATAATTCTACCTTGACTAAAAGTGCTACCTTAGGATGCATCTTGTGCAACTTTTGCTTCACAGGTTTAATCTTGGGATCTACTGTTAAGTGATACACAACTAAATCTATGTCTAAACTAGGCATGTCTTTGTATGTCCATGCAAAATTGACTTTACCCTTTTTCAGGAATTTAGTCATTGTCTTTTGTTCTTTAGGACTTAAGGTAGTTGCAATGTAGGTGATTTATGGATTATCCTCTATACCCAAATTGACTAGAATTGTGTCCCCATTCAAAATAGATGACTTTTCTAGTGGTAAAGATCTGAAATGCAAGCCAAACTCTCCCTCTTTTGGTGCCTCTAGGATGTTTTTACCACAAGATGTGTCCTTTATTTTATCTTTTTCTTCATCCAAAAGTGCCCTAAAAGAGTTTTCACTAGAGGATGTTTCTTCTATTTTTCCTTTTTTATTTTCTTTTTCACTTTTGTGACTAAGAGAGTTGACTTGGCTACCAAAGTAGGCTTCCTCATTGTATTAGATCTCATGTTTGTAATCTCAAAGATTCTTAAGGCCAAAGAGTGCCATCACTACTTCATCATACTTACAGATATCGAGAGTTGGTGGTGTGTCTTGAAGGTACTAGTCTATCATGTCAAGGTTGGTGAGAGGTAGGTCAGTGGATGAAAGGTCAGCTATGGTAATGGCATGGACATGTGTATCTAGGTCATCTTAAATGTATTGGAAGGATACTTCAAAGAATTCCTCCTCTTCAGTCTCAGAATCAAGTTCAACTATACGATAGTTGTCAGCAAAGGTCACCTTTAGTTTAATGGAGCCCAAACCACATCCTTTAGGATAGCTATTAGCCTCAAGAGGTTGTCTAATTCCATCTTCTTTTGGTCCAAGGCCAGTACCATGATATCCCATGTTTTTGATGATGGGAGGGGCCTTAACATATTTATCCTTGGGGAATTCCATAGGTTCATCTATTCCATCAAAATATAACCAATCTAGGATATTACATTCCATGTGTTCATCACTAAGTGAACCCCAATGTTCAAATGTTGTTTTGCTAACCTGCATAGTATCCTTATTTGTAGAAGGTGGTAATTGTGAAGGTTTTCAAAAGGAACCAGGGGAGAGTGGTAGTTGTCCAAAAAACAAAGCATTTTCGAACTTATATTCTCCCATTCCTATGTCAGCAAAAGTAACCTTCTTTCTTGTGGTATTGACCTTAGTATCTTCCACCTTCTCTTTTCCTTTGCAGGAATTGGAATCATTATTGGATAACTCTGGTACTATTTTGGAAGGTGATTCCATTATGGTCAGAGGTTTAGGTATAACCTTAGCAAACTCACTAATTGGACAAAAAAAATTTGGTGCACCTTCCAACCTTTTACAAAAGAAAAAAGGGGTGGGATCGCTTGGGATTGTGACCTCTCTTCCTTGGTGAGGAAATTTCAAGCATTGATGATATGTAGATGGTACCACTTTGAGTGTGTGTATCCATGTTCTACCAAGAAAAATGTTGTATGGCAAGTCCAATTCTAGGACATGGCATCCAGTATCTATGACGGTTGTCCCAACCTTTAGTGGTAACATTATAACTCCTTTTGATTCTTTTTTTCTTTCATCATATTCTTTGATTGTGATCCTTTTATTGACATCTAGGAGGTCCTCTGGAAGTCCCAAGAAATGAATCATCGTCAATGTACAAAGGTTCAAATTGGATCCATTATCTATAAGGACTCTTTTTATCGTATGTCATTGTATAAGGACTTCAATGTGGAGCGACATATTGTGGTGTGGACTAGCACCTTGGAAATATTTGTCTGTGAAGACAAGGTGTTGTTGTGTAGCAAGGTTTCCAATCATCGTGGTGAATTGGGAGGCATTAATATTTTTAGGAACATGAGACACTAAAAGAGCAGTCTCCAAAATCTCTTTATGAATGGGTGATGTTGTGAGGAGCTCTAGAATGGATATTTGTGTAGGAGTCTTACCTAATTGGGACAATACATCATAGTGAGAAGCGGGCCTTTGTGAGGTGGATGGCATAATAGGTGCATGTGGAACTAATGGATTAGTGGTGTCGGGAGTGGCTACTTGCAAAGTAATTCTTCCCTATTGAGTGGTTGCACCACAATCAGTTGCTTGTAGGACAAGGGTATTCACATGATTGTCTACCTCTTCAATGCGACCACACATGGAGTCAAAAGCACATATATCATTGGTTTCTATTTTACCACATAAGGAGTCAAATCCTAATATGTGGTTAGTAGAATAGTCATAGTGTAATGCATTTGATGCGGAAGCTCTATTTACATTGTTTGCATTGTTATTATTATCATTGTTGTGGTCAGGAAATGGCTTTTGAAATATCTTCAATATAGCATTTTTAGAGGATGGTCCTCCTTCTACCTCAATTTCTCCATCATTAAAAAAAAATTTAATGAAGACCTTGAGTTTGATACACTTGTTTCTGTCATGTCCTTTGATGCAGTGGTATTTACAATACTCATTTTCCCTATACCATTTTGATTTGGGTTGATTTTCATCAAAGGGTCATGTGTTGGGAAATACCATCAAATTATGATCCACTAGTTTTTGAAATATAGCATCCAAGGGTTCACGAAAGTTAGTGAACTTCCTATTTCAATCATAGTCACGGTTGTAATTACTGTTGGTATTGTTGTTGTTGCGAGGAAAAAATTGTGTTTGATTGGGAGATTGTTGATTGCTTTGATTATGATTTTCATGGCTCGAATTATTGTTGTTTTGATTTCGATAGTTGTTGTTGTTATTCCCTCCTTGAAGGTTTTGTACACTTTTAACATCAATGAAACCATTGTGTGTGACACCTTTGTTCTTGGACCAGAATTTTGGTTTGCTATTGTTGTTTGTGTCATTGTGTGAGGATGATGAGTTGTAATGTTTGATGGTACCTTTGTCTAAAAATCCATTTTCAATGTTCTTGCCTTTTTTGACTAAGGTGGCAAAGTCTTCGGGACTAGCCATCTTCATGTGGAAAGACATCTCTAGTATCAAGTTCTTGATAAATATATCCACAAGGTGGGAATCCTCAATTTTATATGGCAGGCGATTAGCAAGATGTCTCTACGGTTGTAGAAAGTTGGCAAATGTTTCACCATTTCATTGTTTTGTGTTGCACAAATCACTAAATGAGGCATGATGTTCAATGTTGTAAGAGTACTGCGCTAAAAACTTCCATGTTAAATCATTGAAAGAAGTAATGGAACCCTTGGGTAAGTTCATTAGCCACTCTAGTGTGAGGCCTCTAAGACTTTGTGTGAAGAGCCTCTTAAGATAATCCTCAGTATAGGCTACTTCTTGATTGTGTTGAAATGCTAGATGTAGGCATAGCATTAGTTGTCACTGTGGGTTATTTTCCTTTGCTAGATGTTTGAGCTGCATTTCAATTTGGTAACATGGGAGCACCACCTTTCGTAATCTATCTAAACAAGGTGCTCTCATCAAAACTCGTAGGGACATTAACACAATCTTTAACTAAGTTTAGGAAGATCTCAGTCTTGTTTGCCCTAATAGATTTTTCCACCATTTCCAAATTGTAGGGATCCACAAGGAATGTTCGAACATCACTAGGGATATTCTTTTTGTCAATAGGGTCTTTATCTTGGTATACTTCTTCATCATCATGTGAATTGTTTCCCAAAGTTGTGTTGTGGAACAGATCTTCTAGTTCTTATGTAGATGGTAAACTAGGCATGCCAAAGTTCGAACTAGAGGGAAATGCACTCCCTAATGAAGTTGTTTGTGGAGGAAAAGGATTATTCATCTCTTGTTGCCTTAATGATTCTAACAAATGTGACATGGGATTAAATGTGAATTTGTCAGATCGTGTATGTACCATACAATAGTGACCAAACCAATGGGTGGAAGACTATGGAAGAATGAGAAGAATGTGTGGGAGAGCTGCTAAACCTTACGTGATAAAAGGGGCCAACAACATAAATGTAAACAAAAGACCTTGATTTAGCAAACAAAGTGTGATTATAGGATAAAAGTATATTTCTCCTACCAAAGATGGTCAAGTGATCTTTAGGTAAGATAGGACACCAAATTGATTACTCACTATTTGGAGATGGACTTGTGATCCCAAATAAGTGAGTGCAGCTATGATAAGTGTTTGCTTATGGATAAAGGTCTAGTGTTGTAATCTCGAAAGATGTTTTATGCCAAAGTTTTAAGGTTCAAATAATCAAGCCCTAGAGGAAAATTTGCAAATGGAAGACTATAAATTTCGGAAATGGGGTTGATGTGGAAAATGAAGGTGTTATGGTCACTTATATGGTTAACTCAATCTTTGTTCATCAGGAACAAAATTCTTGGGTTCACTCCAAGGAAGGCAGACCAATTTTGAAGTTTTCCATTGTATTCAATTCTATAATGGTCTTGTTTAGCTTCTTCTTTTTGGATGTCTTTGATAGTGTATCGAAATTGTTTATCACCGTGTGCTAGGTTCTTCCTTTCCTTGTAGGAAAATGGTTTGGACAATTTCACCTTCTTATGTTTGACTTTGTCAGTCATGGCAGGAACAAAACAAGATCCAGTTTCAAGCGTGAAAAATTTGCAACAAGTTGTAACTAGACTCAACCAATTTCAAATGCTAGACCTAATATAGAAATGTGAAAATAGCCATGAGTCAAGAGGACCCACTTACCACTATTCCACTCACTGAAAGTTTAGCTCACAATTTCACTCATTTTTGGAACTTGTTTGATGCTTGGTTTTTGTTTTAGATGTTTAAACAATCAAGCATGTTGAACACACCAACAATCCTAATAAGGCTACCATTAGGATGTACAAGGATTATCTAGAGGGTGTCCTCGATATACGCAAGGTACATGAGGCCCAAATTTGTAGATGAAAGAAAATAATGCCACAAAGTTGGAAGGAGACAGTAACCCAAATCTCCACTTTCACTTCCCAAAGGTATAAAGTTCTTTGGGGCTTAGCCAAGAGTGACAGGATTTTACTTCCAAGAGAGGTGTCTTTCGATTCACCTCCTGATTTTTAGACTCCGCCAGAACACTAGAGTTAACATCATCCCAAGGGGTGATGAAATCTTCAAGCAAGCCTCCTAAAAAAAAGAAAACAATATCTCTTATTTCTTGTTCACTCAAGATAACCTGAAGGCGCGAGAGGAGAGAATATGTAAATGGCCCCAGGGTTTAAAAGACACTTGTTCTTTCCCAATGAAGCTGTAAGTTTTGTAATCTACTCTTAAAGACACATGTGTTTAAGCATGCATTGTTCTTTCTAACTTGACAATGTTGTAAAATTGTAGATTTGTCAACAAAAACTAAATCGAGCGTGTGCATAAACAAATTGTTGAAAATGAAATCAATTTCCTTTAAGTCATTCAAGAGTGTGTGAATTCATTTTAAGCACCAAATCTAAATGTTTTATCGCAAGCTTCCTTCACCTTAGGCATTCAAGAGTGTGTTTGCTATCCTAAACATTCATTCCAATGAAAAACATGTCAAATTTCCTAAGGCATTCAAGATTCAATTTGTTATCCTAAACATGCATTCCAATGAAAAGATTGTTCATTCCTTAAGGGCATTCAAGAGTGTTTTTGCTATTTAAACATCCATTCTAATGAACTGTGAGTAAATTCCCCTTAGGCATTCAAGATTGGATGTAATTTTTTCCTTAAAGTATTCAAGAGTGTGTTTGGATTTTAAATGTTAATTTGCAACATACATTCAAAAGACAAGTGGTTATTGCATACAAGTTTATTAACCCTTTAATCCTAAAGTGATAAAAATCACTACAAATTTTCTAAGTGATAAAAATCACTATGAGTTTGTTTTTTAAGTCTTCCAAGGTTTGTTTCTTGTAATATCAATTTTTTTAAAATCCCTGCAAACAACTAGTCAACGAATAATGTGTTTAAAATTCAATAAATCTGCCAAAAATTGCAAACAACAGACTACAGGCATAGATGACAGAACAATGTAGACACTAAAATTTGCAAATGCTAGAATGTGCAAACGCTGAAATGTCAAGATGCCAAAATGTGCAGATGTTGAAATGCGCAAATGATAGAAGACAAGTGTGAATAGTTTGCAGACCAATGGCAATTTTGTCATATGTAAATGACAGTCAGAGTTTGTAGGTGCTAAAACATGCAAATGACAAAAGTTTTCAGCACACAACACAAATGAGAGAACTATGGGTCGTAGATGACAGAACTATGATTGAAAATGACAAAACTATGGGATGCAGACTATAGTTTCAGTTAAAAAGTAGATGACAATATGGTTTTTACAGCAAGTTTTAAATTTGCCCGCAATGGAGATGAAAAAAGAACTGATGCAAACACTAAACTAAGTTTAAAGCAGAATAGTTCAAAATAGCAGAGGTGGAGATGTCGATCTGTGCAGACCCTAGTTCGCACACATGCTAATCTATGTAAACAATAGTGCGTAGATGACACTATGTTCGAAACAGATGATAATGCCCAAGTTTTTGTAACAAGTTACAATTTTTTTGATAGATTTTTGAAATGAAAATAGGGATGTAGGTCCCACCGGGCGTGCCATAATGTATGTAAGAAAACCTACCTATTGGAAGCAAGAGAAAATAAGCAAACGTTAGCTACAATAGATATATCAAGTATTCAAAGTAAAATGAAGCCTACCTAACACTTGCTTGAGTTTTGCAACTCAAAGAAACCAAAAGATAAAGTCCTCATGCAAACTCAAATAGCTCAACAAAGGCACCCATGAGAGGCCCTATTGGTCTATTTTAGATTGGAGGGATGTTGATTTGCTCTCCCAAAACACAACTATATTGAACCTCTTGATATGAAATGCAAATATGATAATGAAACTATGATAAATGAGTGGAGAACACCTCAAACAATGGCTATGGAAGTAGCCACGCTTGAGAGTATTCAAAGGATGTAGAGGTGGATGCAAGATAATAAACTAATCTAATAATGCAATTTGAAATAAAATTTATCAACTACCAAAGGTTAGTATGCAAATGTGAAAATCACTAACAAGCTCTAGAATCAAACTAGCATGATAACAATGCATATGAGGGAGATGTAAAATTCTTGAGACAAGGGCTCTATTTATAGGCTTGAGAGAGGCCTTGGGGAGGTGACATCTATGTGGCATCTACATAGGTTCCATAAGGGAGACATGTAAGCAAGTCATGCAAGTTGTCAACATTCAAAGCTCCTCACACATGTGTGAGCACACACTTAGGATTAAAAGGGGGTTTAGCAAGGTGATAAGGATAAATAAGTGGGTAGACTTAGAAGAATGAAAGTGATGGTTATAAAGTAGGCTTTAGGCTAGGTTTAAGACTAAATTAAATAAGATTTAATTTAATCATAGGCTTAGAGAATTTAATGAGATAAAAGGAATTAAATAAATATGATTTATTTAAAAGGGGATTTATGGAAGATCATGCATTAAATAAATTTAACACATTAGGGATGGAAGTATTTAAATTAAATTTAAATACCTTAGGAAAGTGAACCTATTTAATTAAATAAATTTAATTAAATAAGTAGAAGAAACAAATTTAATTAATTAATTATAATGTCAAGGGTAATATTAAATAAATTAATATAGTTTTTGGGATGATTTTAAGTGTCTACAGGCCCTATGCTCATTTTTTTGATAATTTGGTCCCTCTTCTACCCAACAAAAAGGATTTACCCAAGCTAAAAATCATTAATACTAGAAAATTGATAAATAAGGTATGGGAGTTAGATGGTTTTTTCACAAGAAAGTTGCAATTGATCCAAGTAAAAATGAAAACAATTGTTGTAGGGATACCAAATTTCATTCCTAGTATTATAGATAGTAATAGAAATTTTAATGAATGGTGGGAATGGTCTTCTTCATTTGAAGATATTTTGAGACATCCACGGTTTTTGGCCTATTGTAATAATGAGACAAATATAAGTGTTGTTTATGATCTAATTGATTTTCTCTTTAGGATAGAATCAAATATGAGTAAAGTATTAGGAGATGTAAAGGCTATTACCAATTCTAAGTGGAATAAATGTATAGAGGAATTAAATGTAGTTAGGGATGCTACTTGGCCCAAGATAGACTCAGATGTGGTCATATGGGAATTAATAGCAAAGAATAAAGCTTTACCATCCCAGGAGGATAATTAGATAAAGATAACAAGGAGGTTGCTACGAAAAGATAGGAGGGGATGAAAGAGGACAAAATAGTTAAAGAAAAGACCCTTGCCATAAATGTCATCTACTTTTTGTACCCACTTTCCTGTCTACTTTCCAACTGCAAAAGAATGTATTAATGAAATCTCTCAAAGTTTTTTGGTTTTTTTTTTTGACCAGATAGTTTTTGACACCTACTCTCTCATATGAAGCTTGTTGCAATCCTCTATATAAGGATTCCCAAGATGTGGAGTGGTGGTTGGGATTCTGTAGAATTTTCATGTTTTATGCCCTTTTACAGTTTGTCCAATTTTTTTGTAGTTATATAAATGTAATTAGTTTTGCATACTTGAATATAGACTGCTAATACAAAATATAAGTTGTCAAGTTCTGAGTTATTTTTGAAACTCTATCAGTATTGTCTGTAGTTTCAAAGGAAACTAATACAAGAAGGAAATTCTATATATCCTTGTCTTTGGGTTTTGTCTCCTTCCTTATATGCCTATAATCTTTATATTGAAATGAACAAGTTTCTTTGAATTTAATTCAATTTGAATGAATTGTGTATCTCTTGATGATTGCTACTGATTCAAAGAATCAGGTAATTGCTTTATGTATTTGATAGGGCTTAGGGTTTATGAGAAGGATATGGTAAGAATAAAATTTAGAGCTCATGTTAACAAATGTAATTATAAGTTGATTAAATAGGTCCAAGTTTGTTGGTTTTGACTCTATATATCAATGGATAAGACACTGCTCACTTAAATTTAGAACTTACAAGTTGATGATTCATATGGTTGTTGAATACACAAAATTCAAACAATCAATTTACCATTTTATGTAATGAAGAACTAAAAGTGTTGGTTATTACATGTTTGTAATATCTTCTTGGTTATAGTTAGCTATTGTGATAGGGAAGTTATTGGCAAATCATAGAAGATCATTGACCACTTTCTGCTATAGGAGATAGTTTTGAAGAGAAGAATATCATAGAAGTAGTCATATCAATCCCTGAGGTTTTCCCACCTTGGCCTTGCAGAGCCTAAAGTGAAGGGAGTCCTAATGATTCTGTTGAAGTTGGTCCAGAGCTAAGATAAAACCAGCTGAATATAGGTTTTAGCTATTCCTTAGGTTTGGTCTTTGTCTTGAACACCCTAGTATTAGGTCTAAAGCAACCTAGTATGTTCCTTACTAGTAATAACTCCAATAGGTGAAAAGTGTATGAACTTGTTGATGTGGTAGTTCTTGATTGGCCAAGGTACTAAACTACATTAGAGGATTCCAGTTGTATTGTGATCATTGGATGTGTAGAGATCAATAGTCGATGTATGTGTGCTTGCTAAAGGTGCATGATCTTTAATCATTGTGGGTATACGATGAGTTGTTGCGTGTCATGGTGGGCTAGGTCTACAAGGTTTCCTTGGTTGCATCCTTGCAAGATTCAAAATCATTTATCAAATATGGGCTAATTCTTTCAATCGACACTTTCCATCGATGTACTTAAGATTTTTTAGTTGCAACAATGTGAAGGTCAAAGGCATTTTTTTTCTTCGTCATCATATTTTCTAGAATCAACAGCTGGTGTATGTGTGCTTTCTAAAGGTGCATGTTTTTAAACCAAAACAGGATAACAACAGTTGGACATGTGTCCAGGTGGGCCCAATCTTTCAATTTCTCTAAGTCGCATCATTGCAAGGGACGAAATAATTCATTTAGCAAAGGTAGATATTTTTATTCGACATACTTTGCTCTGAAGGAGTAGGGAAAAGGGTAAGCAATATAGTGTTTTGACTTTATAACAAGGTAGCTATTCGTAAGATCATAAGTGTGAATGATGAGACTGCCAAAGTCATGACAATGTCAGTAAGCTATGCATTTGTTGTTGTCATGAGATCAGGAGGTGATTTTTGGTGCTATCGATGTTACAATAGGCTATGATTGTAAGATTGTAAGGTTGAATTACTATGTTCATATCATCATAAAGAAAAATTGAAGAATTTACAACCCTATGCCAAAGGTGTTGTCTTGAGATCATGCAATCGTAAGATTGTAAGATAGGATGATGTTTTGAGGCTATGATGAAGAGCATCATTGTAGGATCTCAAGGGTAGATTGGCAAGCTTCTGATGTTATGAGGCAAAGGTTGTCGTGAGATCATGCAGTCATAGGATTTTAAGGCAATGGTGTGTCATAAAATCATGAAAGAGTTTCAAGGAGGGCTAGATATCACAATGTATGGGTGATCTTAAGGTTGTAAAGGTTAAGTTCCTAGTTGAAGATGATACAAGGGTTTTGACTTCATTTGATGATCGTAAGATCGTAGGTTCTTAGGTTGACCATGATAAAGGGTTTTCATTTGTTTGAGCTGGAAAATATTAAAGGTCTTCGACTAATGGAATTACAGGAAAGGTACAAGGTGAAGGTTGAATATTGTTGATATATCTAATTCAGCAAGCATCAAGAATTCCAACTAGTGGCTCTTAATGACCAAATCGATCCTTTGATCTTTTGCATTTACTTTTTTTGGTAAATTGTATCTTATGTCTTCTTGCTACTTTGAGTAATCCATCTAGTCGATCTTTCAATTATGGCCATCATTTATGTACCTTCCAAGGTTGAATGTGCACATGGGGATCATATTTCTACATATGGGTGTATACTTGATCAAATTCTTCTAGGTCAACATTGAAGTCTCTTGCAACTTGGTGGTAGCAGTTGATTTTTTGGCTTCCAATGGAAGTTTTCTGAGTTATGCTTGAGCTATAAATACAAGTTTTGTACCCTTTCCAAGGGTTGATCTTTTCTCTAATTCTATAGAAACATTATTCTATACTTAATTACTATAATTCCCTTTGCCTCTGATCAATATAATTCTCTATTGTATCTCTTTCTTCCATTAATATACTGTGTAATACCTTCCCACCTTATGTTGATGTATTGTCTTTATTCTTCAACTGTATGATTGTGTCTATTTTCCCTTTGAATGATATAGAGTGAATTCTCTTCCTTATAAAAATTTTTTCAGTTTTTTATTACATATTGTTGTTGAATAAACATTGAATCTATATATTTTGAGATTATATTGGTGAACTGTGTGTTTCTAGGCAAAGATAAGGTTGAACATACTATTTGGTGCATCACCTCCTCTTAGATTAGAATAGGTAGTTTTCTTCCATGCATTCCTTCTCCCTTTTCCTCTCAAGGACTAGTTAGGTGCATCTTGATAATAAGTAAGTTGACCTTCTCCAGAGACTCAATCTCATTATTCAAGTCCCACAACTTGGAGATTATTTCCATGTTTCACAAGGTTGCTTTTAGGTCAAACATTTAGGCAAGGGTGCAAGCTTTTGTGATAAAAATACCTAATAATCATATAAAGCATTTAATGGACACTCAATTTGACCTGTTAAACCTATTTAGTGGATTTCAAAGCTCAGTTTGATTCACTAAGTTTTCAAGTTTACAAAGCGAAGAATTCAGGCAATTTATAGAGAAATTGTTGTGAAGTTGTAAAGAGATTCAAGTGTCTGTCATTGTTTGAACGAGTAATTTGTACAAAGTTATTTGAGCCAAGTTATGAATAGTTTGATTTTGAAACCCTAGATTCTTTTGCATCTATAAGTGAGGAGGCATTAACATATAGAAATGCACAAATTATTCAAAATGATGCATGCCCTCCACAAAAGTTCAAAGCATATCCATACAGTACGTTAACAGGAGATTTGTCAAGAGGGTTGTCTACAATTCCACCCAAAGTGATCATGGCACACAATGTTAGATCATGTTATACGTGCAATATTGGAGAGATCAACAATTTTGAGCTAAGAAATACCTATGACAAGTTGTGTGATAGTGGGAGATTAAGAGATGAAAACAAGGTCATGGCTAAGAAGGGGATTACTCATGACCTAGAATTTCCAAAGGTGTTCAAATTTGAATGGATAAAGATCATGCCATGAAATTATGGTTGGAGAACATACTGTAATCACCTAAAAATGGTCATCTGGACTATTAGCCCCCTTTTCAACATTTTGGCTAAATTAATTTAATCACTTACCTAAGCCAAATTGCTAATAATCAATTTATTTGATTATAACCTATAGTTTGACTATGCTATCCTAATTTCATTATTTGATTAAAAGAACATGTCCCCTTTTAATTAAATAAAAGACCCCATTCTTCTAACCCACTTAAAGTGCACACATAAAGTCCTTTTTCTATTTTTCAATTAAAAGAAAAGGCTTTGTGACTTTTGTCTTATATGACAAGTCAACTTATATTCTATTGGTTGACTTGTGTGTGCACATGGATCACTCCTCTTTTTGAATTCCACCGTTGATCATCCACCATCTTCATCTTGATCTCTACCATCCATACATCTTTAAAAGGGAGAGAGCTTTCCCCCTCAATCCATCCATATTTTGAATATTGTTATGCTGCAGGTTTTCTAACAGGTTTATTTGGAGCTTTGTGGAGAACTTCTCTTTCTTGTCTACATTCTCTCATACCATAACATTTTAGCTTAGATTCATGTTGCATGTTAGTTTAGCTTCTATTTTGCAATAATCTATCTCAAATAGCTTAATATTTGGATTGTAACACTCTCATCCATGCTTAGAATAGCTGCACTTTTCATATTCATTCTAGCTTAATCTTTAGTTGCATTGCATTCTTGAGGAACTCCTTGGGATATTTGCATTCTTGCATCTTGTCTTTGGAACCTCCCATTGCATGGTTTACTAGCAAGAAGAGTATCTCTAAGGCTCATCTGAGAGCCTTCTTATTCTTGAAATATACTCTCTTGCACTCCGTGGATAGGGAGCTCTAAGCCGGCATCCGAACATTTCGAACTCATGGAATTGTTTGGATAGAAGGGTTTAGAGTGGGACACATTTCTAGTGTACACATACTAGTTAGGATCACAAAGTCTATTATTCATCACATGATTGGATACCTTATTTTGGACAAAGTGAAGACCGTTCAATGTCAAGAAAGGGATGTGATTAAAAGCAATACAAAGGAAAAATGGAATGGTCAAGGTGTGTCAATTAATACTATTGAAGATTATGTGATTGAGTTTGTAGTTTGGGTGATTGCTGACAAGTTTTATCATTCAAGTCGATTGAATAACATGCCATGTGTAGTAGTTGACATGGGATATAAATTGGTTAAGAAGGACCACAACTATGATTTGTTCAAGTTGTAGCTCATCCAACTTGCAGAGAAACATGAAGCTATAAGGAAGGCAAAGAATACATCTTGTAAGTTTGGTTCTCTTATTATATGTATATTTTTTTATGTACATAATTCATTTCCTACTATTGGAGATATGGTTTGGTATAAGACCAAACTAGTGACCGAGCAAATAAATGAGTATATCAATTAGATAGGTGAGAACTTTGAAACCATAATGGATGGTTATTTTGAGGACTTACAATAAAATATGAAGAATGGATTTAGAATATCTAAATCGATTGTGGATAAATACTATGATCCCATATGTTTAGGTTGTAATACCTAGAGTGACATGGCTAAGACCTCTACACTACAAGGTAAATATTGATGAACTATTAGCATCCATCACAACGTTATTAGCTAAAGAGATTGATAATAATGACAAACCCTTTGATACATATGAGACTGCTAAAGTCAAAATGATGATGCAAATAAAGGTCCCTAAGATGGATAGAGAATGAAGAAGATGATCCACGATTTGGAAGGAGAACTTGGAGAAGCACCACTGTAGATTACTAAAGGAAAAGGTGAAGATCTCAGCAATGATGAAGGTGATGGTGAAGAAGATGAAGGAAAATGAAACGAATTGGTTGTTTTCGAACCTAGCAACCAAAAACAAGGAAATTGTTGTGACTGAGCCTAAAGTGAAGAAAATCTTGAAGAAAGTGATTGTCAAACCCACTAATACACCACATAAGATGACCAGGCAAATATCAAAGACAATAAGTCTTGGAGTTGTCAAGCCAGTGAAGAAAGGAATTGTGAAGATCACAAGGCCAATTAAGGGAAAATTTCCTAGGAAGTGGACATCAAATGCTAGAGGGGCCAAGAAAGATCAACAAAAATAAGAACCTAAGGAGAAAATTGGTTGTTAAACTTGATGATGTTGAGGAAGATGAGCCTGAACGGGCTAAGTCAGATGACTTGAGCCAATTTCAAATTGTGCCAAGGAAGGAGACTCAAAATATTGAAAAGGTATGTGCAAATCTTAGGAGTTTAGCAAGATTAGCAGGGTTTAAATATATTAAATATGAAACTTTAGAGAAGATTGATAAAGAGAAAGTTGAACAAGTAGTTATAGATATGATGGTGAATTTTAAGTATACACTGATTGAGTTAGGAAAAGAATTACCAAAAGAATCATACAATAAATAGATGTTGTGGAAATAGGATCTAAGTATTGAGAGATAGATAAGAGAGGTTACTTTAGCCCAATTGATGCCTAATTTAGGCAACCATATGTCAACAGCCATGAAGGACTATGCAAAGAAGTTTGTACCAGAGAGAAGGGTATACAAAATTTTGAGAAATAAAATTGAAGAGGTTGTACAAGAAAGAAAAATAATATGGAAGAAATTTTTTGGACTTATGCCTGTAGATGAGGAGAAAGACAAAAAGGAAGAAAAGGATGTAGGGAAGTGGAGTTAGATAATAAGGAAGACATCTATGATGATGTTGAGCAATTAGTTGAGAGAGTTCATAAGATGGTATAGAAGAGTGCAAAGAAAATAGAAGTAGGCACTATTGAAGATGAAACTCAAGATACTACATTACCAAAAGTGACTACTACTAATCAAGAATCAGAAAGGACCATGTCTTCCAAGCCAGAGAAGAAGGAGCAAGCTGTTAAATTTGTATTGTCTTAAAATGGACGCACTTGCATTTTAAGACCTTTTAGCACCATTTTCCATAATTCCTCTCTTGGACCATGGATTAACTTGTGCTCAATGTCTCTTTTTATCTTCTCTTCTTCCATTTCACTCTTATTTATCATCTCTCTCTTTCTAACATGGTCTTCTAGGTATTATCTCACTACCCTTTTGACCATATATATATGTTATCTTTCTACCCTCATGTCTGACCTATCCTCTGGGACCAGGTTAGCATGGTCTAGAAAGGTTGACCTAGGTTGACCTAGTTCTTGGTAATTGTGGGGTTTGGGGCCCAAAAGTCCTCAAGTTTTCTAATTATTTAATTCTACTCCCCTGTCGACCGGAGTTGTTTTCTCACCCAAAAATAGCATTAAAAAAAGGCTTGGGGGATTCATTTTCATATCTTATCTCAATCATTTCTCAAATAAATCAAGCTCTTTCTCTTAATTGAAGAATTATTCCTTTTGCATTCAAGGGGTTCTAGCATTCATGTGTTCAAGCAAGCAAGCTCATTCAAGCATTCAAGGATCTTTTGTTAGCATTTCCTCTTCAAGATCTAGCATGTTGCTGGCCATTAAGGGAGGATATCTATATTGAGACATTCATTATCTTCTTTGTTGATACACACTTACATCCATGGCTTCATGATGTGGTTATGATAGATCCATTGCAATTGTGGAGATATCCTACATCCTTCATACCAAATTCAAGATATATAATACAACACACTTATATACACACATGCAAGGTGAATCCTAACATTTATCTTGTTCTTTATAGTCACTTACATTTATATTTCTCAATTATGCACTGTAACAATTGGGGTAAAATTGTGACGGCAGTGTAATTTGTGGTGATTTTCATGTTTTTTTTTTTGCAATTTTCCTCAATGTCTTCATAATACCAACATTGGTATCGTAATTGTGACATCAACATAATTATAAAAAAAACAAACAAAAAAAAAATTAATCATTCCCCTTTGATCAATTATGGAGAGATGTGCGCAAAATATTGTGGAGAGCTCTGAACAAGGGTTTTAGAGAAGTTGCAAAAGAGTGTGGACATCTACAATTTTCTAGTTGTGCTCTTGCTCTGCATTTTTTTGTTGCGGTATTTTGCTTATAATGCATTCTCCTCATTATTTAGTCTTTCTATTATTTCACACTAACTTTTGATATCTTCCTCCCTATATGAGATCTTAAACTTATTAAAATGTTTTTTAATTGTCCATGGCATCGAATGAGCTTGACTGTATTGTAGTGCTATTTACAGTGGCCTATGATTCACCTTATCATTTGAAAACTTTTGCTTCACTAATATCGAAGTGTTCCCAATTTACATTAGATATAGTCATCCAAACTAGCTTTGTCATCTAGACTAACTTGGAGGGGGTGTGCATATCTATCACTCATAAATAAAGAAGCACTATAAATGTCATGTGATGGGATGCACATATCTCCAGTCAATCTATGGTCATGCCCTAGCTCTGTGATTGTATTGTCGTGCTATGCCCTTGTGATCTTCATGCCCTTTCCCTTTCTCTACCCTTGCTACATACATATCCAAGAATCCAAATAATAAAATAATAAAACTCACTCAATCTGTACTAAGTGACTCACACTCAAGCTTCTGCACAAAAATAATGTAGAATAGGAAAAAGGGGCAAAGTTTGCAAGAAATTTTACAAAAACATATCATAGAAGATATTTTTAGAAAGAAATAAGCCATAACCTAGTTAAATTGATCTAGTTGTTGATTAGTTGGGTTGATTACAAATTCTTGTAGAACTATCATCAAATTAGGTACAATAAAATGAACAATCAGTTGTTCCCAGCTAGTAGGATCAAATACAACTTTCCAAGGTGATAAAATTGCATTTGCAGATGCATCACTTGCATGCCAACCATGAAGCGCATTTCCCAATTTATAATGAATGGTTGGATATAAAGGCTCCATACACTGGCCTAACAATGGATGCCAAGAATGTAACCAAGCATTATTGGCACAGTCTCCTTGTGAGGATCCCAAGTATCTACTGTTGCTATCAATTTGGGCATCACTATATGATCCAGAATGTTATGAAGTACTCAAGTTGATAGAAAATTCTCCCATGTCTCCAGAAAATCTAGCATGGGGTTAGGATCCCTTGGCTCCTAGGAATTTGTAGTAGTTATTCTCACTACAAGAAGAGTAACTTCAAAGAAGAGTCGAGTGTAAGGAGTTGAAGAAGCAAGTTATGCTTCTTTGTAAATGCCATAATCAAGAGGCACATTCCCTTGTAGAAGCCTCCACCACAATGACAATACCTCTAAACCATGCAAAGGATGTTGAAGTGGTTCCCAACCTTGAAACACTCTTATAAGTAATGGCAAAGCAAATGTAGATGCAATACATGACAAATTGAACAACTTGTAGTCCTCCTGCTATTTGGACTATAAATTCTCAAAGACACTTGCAAGTGATTCCAATGTCATTGTACCTACCACAATACTTTCTTGGATTTTATCCAGTGCTCACATTATATCCTCTATGTTGTCTAGTTGTTGTTTTTGTTGTGCAGTCTCTTTCTAAAGTCACTCCTTCTCCTTCTAGTATATTGCCACAGACTCTCTCTCTCTCTCATGCCTTAAATTTTGATCAAACTTTTGAATATCTACCTCTACCATATCTAAAATCAACTTTACATTGTTTTGTAACTCTGGCATAGGTATTTGATCCTTGATATCTTTCATTTCAGCATTCAATTTTTCAAGATTGGTCAACACCCTCACTTGCAGACCTCTCAGGTCAAGCACTTTCTATTTTGTTTCAACACCATATTCTTGCTTCTGAACTAACATTTCTTTAGGTGCATTTTCTTGTAAAACATTAATTTTTTTTAACAACTATAAACTCTTAGAAAGTGCATTGTTGCTTTCTATTAGCATTGACGGGCTTCCCTTGAACAAAATCAAAATGAAGAGGCATAAATGAAACAAAAATTATGGCATTTCCTTCATTACACCCATATCATCTCTTTATGTCCCTAAGCTAGACAATAATGTCTATTGCTTCTCATCAACAACTAAGATAATTAGGTCTCTACCACTATCAAAACTTATCAATGGAAGAAAGTCCAAATAAGTTATCAATATGAAATGGGTGTTGTGTTGATGCGGTAGATATGTATGTATTTATGCATGCATGCATGTATGTGTATATGTATGTATGTATGTGTGTGTGTATATACATACATACACATATGTGTGTGTGTGTATACATACATACACATATGTGTGTGTCTATCTATGTATGTATGTATATATATAGAGAGAGAGAGATCTTTTTCAAGGTGCTTATTACATCGTAGCACAACTGAAAATTTGATCCAGCTACATACATATTCCAAAATACAAATAATAAAACAATAAAACTCACTCAACCTGTGCTAAGTGACTTACCTCAAGATCTTGTACAAAAATAATGCAAACCAAAAAAAAAGGGTAGAGTTTGCAATTAATTTTTATAAAAACATATAATCATAGAAGATATTTTTAGAAAGAAACTAGCCATAACCCATTTAAATTGGTCTAGTTGTTGATTAGCTAGGTTGATTACAAATTCCTATAGGACTGTCAACAAATTAGGTACAATAAAATAAACAATTAGTTGTTCCCAACTAGCAGGATCAAATACGGTTTTCCAAGATGATAAAATTGCATATGAAGATGCATCACTTGCATGTCAAGCAGGAAGTGCATTCCCCAATTTATAATGAATGGTTGGATATAAAGGCTTCATATGCTGGCCCAACAATGAAAGCCAAGGATCTAACCATGCATGTATTGGCACAATCTCCCTACAAGGATCCCAAGTATCTACTATTGCTGTAAATTTGGGCATCATTATATGATCTAGAATGCTATGAAGTACTTAAGCCGGTAACAACTTCTCTCATGTCTCCATAAAATGTAGTATAGGTTCAGGGTCCCTTGGCTCCTAGACATTTGTAGCATCTATTCTGACTACTGGAAGAATAACTTTAATAAAGAGTTGAGCGAAAGGAGTTGAAGAAGCAAGGTCTGCTCTTATGTAAATCCCATAATCACAAGGCTCATTCCCTTGTAGAAGCCTCTGCCATAATTACATTACCTCTAAACTATGCAAAGTATGTTGAAGTGGTTTCCAACCTTGAAACACTCTTATAAGAAATGGCAAAGCAAATGCAAATGCAATGCATGACAAATTGCACAACTTTGTAGTCCTCTTGATATTTGGACTATAAATTCTCAAAGACACTTGCAAGTGACTACAATGTCATAGTATGTACCGCAACACTTTCCTAGATTTTGTCCAGTGCTCCCATAATATCATCTATGTTGTCTAGTTGTTGTTTCTATCATGCAGTCTCTTTCTAAAGCCCCCCTTCTCCTTCTGGTACATTATCATAGACTCTCTCTTGTGCCTTAAATGTTGATCAAACTTATGAATATTTGCCTCTACGATATCTAAAATCAACTTCACATTGTTTTGTAGCTCTGGCATAGGTGTTCGATCCTCAATAGCTTTCATTTCAGCATTCAAGTTTTCAAGATTGGTAAACGCCCTCACTTGCGGACCTCGCATGTCAAGCTCTTCATGTATATATGTATGTATGTATGTATGTATACAGAGAGATATTTTTAAAGGTACTTATACATATGTATATATACATACACACATATGTGTGTCTATGCATGTATGTATATATATAGAGAGAGATCTTTTTTGAGGTACTTATTACATCTTAACACAACAGAAAAATTGATCTAGCTACATACATATTCCAGAATCTAAATAATAAAACAATAAAACTCACTCACCCTATGCTAAGTGACTTACCTCAAGATCCTACACAAAAATAATGCAGACCAGGAAAAATGGGTAGAGTCCACAAGAAATTTTACAAAAAATATCATAGAAGATGTTTTTAGAAAGAAACAAGCCATAGCCCATTTAAATTGGTCTAGTTGTTGATTAGATGTGTTGATTATAGATTCCTATAGGACTGTCAAAAAATTAGGTACAATAAAATGAACAATCAATTGTTCCCGGCTAGCAGGATCAAATACAATTTTCCAAGGTGATAAAATTGCATGTGCAGATGCATCACTTACATGCTAGGCATGAAGCGCATTCCCCAATTTATAAAGAATGGTTGGATATAAAGTCTCCATAAATTGGCCCAATAATGGAAACCAAGGATGTAACCATGCATGTATTGGCACAATATCCCTACAAGGATCCCAAGTATCTATTGTTGTTGTTAATTTGGGCATCACTATATGATGTAGAATGTGATGAAGTATTGAAGCCAGTAGTAACTTCTCCCATGTCTCCAAAAAATGTAGCATAGGTTCAGGTCCCTTGGCTCCCAGGAATTTGTAGCAACTATTCTCACTGCTGGAAGAATAACTTCAGTGAATAATTGAGTGCAAGGAGTGGAAGAAGCAAGTTTTTCTTTTGTGTAAATGCCATAATCACAAGGCTCATTCCCTTGTAGAAGCCTCTGCCACAATGAAATTACCTCTAAACTATGCAAAGGATGTTGAAGTGGTTCCCAACTTTGAAACACTCTTATAAGCAATGGCAAAGAAAATGCAGATGTAATATATGACAAATTGCACAACTTGTAGTCCTCCTAATATTTGGATTGTAAATTCTTGAAGTCACTTGCAAGTGATTCTGATGTCATATTACCTATGCAACACTTTCCTAGATTCTATCCATTGCTCCCATAATATCATCTATGTTGTCTAGTTCTTGTTTCTGTCGTGCAATCTCTTTCTAAAGCCACTCCTTCTCCTTTTGATATATTGCCATAGATTTTCTCTCGTGCCTTCAATTTTGATCAAACTTTTGAATATCTGCCTCTAACATATCTAAAATCAACTTTACATTGTGTTGTAACTCTCGAATAGGTGTTTGATCCTCGATAGCTTTCATTTCAGCATTCAAGTTTTCAAGATTGGTCAAAAACCTCACTTGTGGACCTCTCATGTCAAGCTCTTTTTTTATGTATGTATGTATGTATGTATGTGTATATATAAATATATATACATATGTATATGTGTATATATAAATATATATACATATGTATATGTGTATAGATACATATATACATATGTATATGTATATATGTGTGTATATAGACATACATACACACATATGTGTGCGTCTATGTATTTATGTATGTATATATATAGAGAGATATTTTTTAAGGTGCTTATTACATCTTAGCACAATAGGAAAATTGATCTAGTTGCATACATATTCCAGAATGCAAATAATAAAAACATAAAACTCACTCAACCTGTACTAAGTGACTTACCTCAAGATCCTGCACAAAAATAATGCAAACCTAGAAAAATGGGTAGAGTTTGCAAGAAATTTTACAAAACCATATCGTACAGATATTTTTAGAAGGAACAAGCCATAACCCAGTTAAATTGGTCTAGTTGTTGACTAGTTGGGTTGATTACAAATTCCTGTAGAATTGTCATCAGATTAGGTATAATCAAATGAACAATCAGTTGTTCCCTACTAACAAGATCAAATACAGTTTTCCAAGGTGATAAAATTGCATATGCAGATGTATGTATGCATGTATGTATGTATGTATGTATGTGTATATCTATTTATGTATGTATATACATATGTATATGTATTTACATACATACATACATACATATACATATATATATATATATATATATATATATATATATATATATATATATATATATATATATATATATATATATGTATGTATGTATGTATGTATGTATGTATGTATGTATGTATGTATGTATGTATGTATGTATGTATGTATGTATGTATGTATGTATGTATGTATGTATGTATGTATGTATGTATGTATGTATGTACATATACATATGTATATGTATATATATGTGTATATATACATATATACACACATATGTGTTTGTCTATGTATGTATGTATATAGAGAGATCTTGTGGATTGTGGATTATGGATTATAAACAAAAAAACAAAAAACAAAAAACATGACCTTAATCATTCCCCATTTGTTTTGATCAATTGTGGAGAGTTGGGTGCAAAACAGGGTGGAGAGCTCTGAATGTTGATGGAAATCAGTGGAGATCTGGGATTTTGTTGTCGTGCCCTTATGATCATTGCATTTTGTTGTTGTGCACTTGTGATCTCTGCATTTCATTGTCATGCCCTTATGATCTCTATATATGCATGTATGTATGTGTACATACATATATACATAGATATAATACATATGTATATGTGTGTGTGTGTGTGTGTGTGTGTGTGTACATACACACACACAAATATGTGTGTGTCTATGTATGTATGTATAAATATAGAGGGATCTTTTAAGGTGCTTATTACATCTTAGCACAACAACAAAATTGATCTAGTTGCATACATATTCCAGAATCCAAATAATAAAACAATAAAACTCACTCAACACATAGCATGGCCACAAATGCAATGGTAATGCCTATTGGTAAGTAGATTCCTATTTTCTCTCTCTCATTTTTCATGTGTTTATTTCACTTGAACTATTATTTCTCAGAGAGCATTTCATAATATCATATTCATTTTATGAAGGAGGTGATGAGGACATTCCTGGATGTACCCATGTTAGATGTATGGGAACACTAAAGAGTTGTGATGAATTGCTTGTGAGAAATGAAGATGGAATTTCCTTGAGAGTAGCCCAACTTCTAGGTACTTGATCATTTCTTAAAGATTTTAGATGTTAACAGAGAATTTAGATGTTTGGGGGGGGGAGGGAATGAGCTTCCACCTTCACGTGGTTGGCTTTAATTAGTAGAGAATATTAAACTATTCTCAAAACCCAATGAAGCTCAACATTAACCTATGATTGAATAACAACTAATTGTGTGAATCTCTTGGTTTCAGGCAATGCATAAGGAGGCCATAATTTAGTATGCAATCTCAACTCATATGCATACGACGTCTAGTGGAGCTAAAAAAATGTAACATGTTTGCACTTTTGTTAGGGGTATTTAATTAGGTATTTTAAGTTATAGACCATCATGAATATTGTAACTTTGACTCTTATAGGCAAGGGTAATGTCCTCAATATGCAAGCAAATCAAGACTTTCAATGTGCTCTCTTGCTGAGGACATTCTCTCGGCCATAGCAACTAGAATTCTAATGTTCATGGTGGTCTATGATTTTAAGATCTTAATAGACCTATTAAATAAATGTAAACATGGTGCATTTTTTCAGCTCCACCATATAGAATGTAGTTGCATGTGCATCCTTGATTCAGAGTGGCTGAATCTTATTTTGGCTATGATGGAAAAATGATATGCGCCAAAAGATGGGAAAATGATGTCACTTTTACAAGTTTGGAATGTTATATTATGTCACACATATCCATATGAACATGAACTCTTGCCCCTTCCTTCTTCCAAGTTATGATAGTTTTATCCATCACAATTGTGATGGGTTTCCTTGCCATCGCAATTTGTGACAACAAAAGTCTGATACTCATTCGACGAGATCCAATTCGTGGTTTTGTTGCTTGGGCAATGGGTGGTCATCATAATTGTGACAAGTGATTGTCACAATTATGATGACCTACTATCGTAATTTAGGCACAAATGTAGTCATAATGGTTAATTCCTTAACCTGGGCCTTAATCAAGGAAAGCCCTCATCAAACCCCAACCCCAAATCCTTTCTTTTCTATGTTGATTTGTAGGTTGGGAGTGAAAAAGATTACAAATTTGGAACCTACAATTCATAAAATTATGGGGCTCATCAGTTTCAGAGTTGTAGACTATGTCAACCTAGTTGTAGGATGTCCTTCCATGTTGACCTAACCCTTTACTCTTAAGTTTTGGGGATATTTGTGGGTTTTGTTCCTTTCATCATTTCATTCCAAGATTAGTAGATGAAGTTCAAAGGAGATTCAGATTCAAAAGTTCTTGAGCAAAACACATCTTCCTTATGCATTTCAACGTAAGTATTTCTTATTTCATTTCCTTTCATATCTTTACCCTAGATTTGCATCATAATTGGGTGGATTGGATTTACATAACATCTAGATTTACATTATTTAAGTGACTAATTCAATTTTAGACTCATATTATCCTATTAAGGGCCTAAGAGAGTGTATTTCTATTGCATTCCTCTTTACAACTTGTATTTAGTATTAGCACCCTTCTCCCTTTAGGTCCTAGCTAATCTAATTTGGATCATAAGTGGAATCATACTTGGAAATCCCTCTCTTTCCCTAAATCACATATTTTGAATGGCTCAATGTCCTATAAAGTGGAAGTATATATCCTATTAAAGTGCTTCCATTTTACCACTGAATAAAATCAATTAAAGATGAATTTATGGATACCAGTCCAATGATTGTAGGGATTAAGGAATATCTAAAGATTGGTGATCAACAACAATCTTGACAGGTAATAGTTAGTTTAATTGATGCATCTATAATTACTATTGATGTTAATGTTCAGGTGCCAGGATAGGCAAAAGATGTTGCTACTATCGAGCAATAGATTGTGCCAACAAATGGAGGAGATCAAGAAGATATTGATGGCAAAGGAAATCAAGAGGATATAAAGGAGCTAGAGAGCCAAAATGCACAAGTAGAGAAATATGCTATTGGCAGTGAGAGGCCAAAAGTTTGAGGACCTCAGATTGAGAGTGAAAAGGAGACAGTGCAACCGAGTTAAATCGATGAACTCACATTGACCAAAAAACAAAGAACAAAAGAAGAGACAAAAGGTGTTGAGGGCACCCAAGTAATTGTTCAAAGACTAAGTCTAGAGCTCCAGACTCAAAGTGTGCAATTATCATTGTCAAGATTTAGAACTCTAGATTCAAAAGGAAAGAGGATTAAGAAGAAGAAGGTTTAGTCACCTGGGAAGCCAGTGACATTAGATGAAGTTATTATGATTCCTAATTGGAACACTAATAACTTAAATATTAGTAAATGATAACCTTGCAAGACCTATTGGCAAGGAAGACAAGAAAAGAAGAGCTAAGAAGAGCACAATGACAAAACTAGGTTTTACATGATTAAGGATATTTTCTTAAAAACTTTTGATGTGGAAAATCTTAATGAAAAATATCCTATTATATCTCAATTAGTTCATATTATGAAGAAGGTCAATAACACAGGTTTTGATGCAAATGAGAAGTTGATGCAATGGTTAGCCAAAAATTTGAGAAGAAAGTTATAGAGAAAGTTTCTACAAAATTTGCATTAAGGCAAGTTCATCTTCCAAACCTTGTGAATGTTATAGAAGAATTTATTAAGAATATCCGTTCTTTGTATAGAAAGTTTTGTGATGTTACCTATTTTACTAAGGAAAATCAAGAAGTTATCGATAAGATTCAAGTTGATTTATAGTATTCTGGAAATACACTGAGCATGGATGCAAGTACAAGCTCATTTCATTTCAATAAATTTAACATTTTCCCAATCAAGGTTAAATGAGTTGATGGTTGTAGATGGAAAAACATGGGCTAAGCTAATTTCTATTTAGATAATGTTAATACCTCACTTGGAGGTTATGCAGAGAAAGCTATAATCAACAAATGAGGTAGTGCAAAGAGATCCAAATCTCTCTATTGTTGATAGTTTGGTAGATCTAGCTACTACACTAGAAATAAAGATTCAAAATTTGGAGTTTGTAAGGACAAGTTGAGATCATGCTTTAGCCATGATATTTCAACTTCACAAACCATTTTTGGACAAGTAAGGTTTGACCCCTACAACCTCACAACCACAAGTGACAAAAACAAGGGGGGTGATGAGAAGAAAATAAGGGGGATATGAAGGTAATAAAGGAGAATTCACAATTTTGCAGTTTTGAACATGTACAGTGTATACCAAGTTAAGGTATGGAATATATTCTTAGGTGGAGTTCTTGTATTCCAATTTTGTATTGAACAACTTTGGAAGTTCATGACAAAGTGTTTTTGCCACTAATGTCAGAGGGGGAGATTGTTGATCCCTCATTCATGTTGTCTATTAGTGTCAAACACTTAGTCATTCACAAGGTAGGGTTATTTGGCCATCACTATGACTGAATCATCCTATATAGGCCGAGCTAAAGAGCGAAAAAATAGTTACTCATTTCATGCTAAGCACAATTAAGGCTAAGGGACAACATGAAGAAATAGTTTATGCTAAGTGTCAGTGTGATTTAAGTTCGAGCAACACAATTTAACATTTTTGTTTGGAATGACACTTAATCCTATGTTAAACATTTTTATTGAGTTAGAAGCATGTTTTGAAGATCGAGGAGGTAATCAAGGAGGTGATTACATGTTCAAAGGAAGATCATTAATCCCTAGGTAAGGTAATCCACCAATCAAAAAAATGCAAGGACTAATGACAAAAGGATTGATTTTAGATCATTGATTTGGATCTAGAAGGTTCCCCCAATCATCTATTTAAGGAGGGTCTATGACCTAGTTTGATGTATTAAGGATGTACAGGAGTGCATAGATGAATAACAACTTTTTGGAGGTGAATTAGAGTGTAGAGATTGTTGATTTCATATTGGTTTTGACTAGTGAGTGTCTACACACTTAAGTCATTTACTTAGTTCATGATGAATGAGTAGTACATGTTGAGCACAACATGTATAAGATAGAGCATGACGAGTCCATAGTGAGTGCCGAGTCACTCATGTGCCAAGCAGACAGTGTATGCCGAGTGATTTAGGAGCTGAGTAGACAGTGTATACCGAGTGATTCAGGAGCTAAGTAAAGAGTGGATGCCAAATTATTTAGATGCTGAGTCATACTATAGAAATTAGTATATGCTGAGAATCAGAGACTTCAGGAGCTAAGTAAGATAGTTTTTTCATAGTTATTTTTAATGGCATAAACTACTATGTAAACCATTCTTGAGCCAACTTACAGATTGAATTACAATATTTTGAAGATAAGGATGAATCTTAATTTGGAATCCCTATGAATTGCATGCATCCAATTAGAAAAAGGGAAGGTTTAAGCGACAAAATGGATGAATCACAGTCGTTGATTCATACCTAACCCTAAGTGACCAAGATCTTCTTAAAGAGGACAATCCCTAAACTTTCTAAGGAATGTGGAAGGAGTGGAGAGAAAAGTTTGCATGCGCAAACAGAGTATTTATGGTGGTTAAGGAATTGTGAATTGTAATTGCATTGTAGAATTAGTTAAAGGAGAACAAAGGAAAGGAATAGTATACAAAAATGAGACATTTGATCAAGAAGGATTAGAAATACAT
The DNA here is from genome assembly GCA_028749045.1 of Cupressus sempervirens. Lineage (NCBI taxonomy): Eukaryota > Viridiplantae > Streptophyta > Pinopsida > Cupressales > Cupressaceae > Cupressus > Cupressus sempervirens. The sequence continues at coordinate 383,156,578 of CM053786.1, forward strand.
CAGTTTAGAGGTGATCTATCATCAAGCAACCAAGTGCTAATCACAGGATCAATGCTGAGACATTCTAACAGGTGAATCAATTAAATCTCTTAATAGAGTAGTCCTAATAGACTATATTGAAATCCTCTAACAAGGTGCTTACTTAATTGTGAGTTAAAGTCCTTTAATAAAGCACACTTTTAATAGGGTTTTGAAATCCTTTAACAGGGTGAGACCTAACAGTCTTTGTAAGCCTTTAATAGGGCAAACCTTTCACAGGGTAGATCATGTTTCATGATCAAACATTGTGACCTTCACTGGATACACTTTATTACTGCAATAGTGAAGATTTTTGGGTGTCATCCCTACCCCAATTTTACCTTCTCATTGGAGGGTTTCTGGGTAATCATTTCTAGTGTCATATATGTGTTAAATGCTTACTTGTTTACATGGTTTAGATGTACATGCTTTACATGGTATTTTAGTTTACTTAGTGAATGTAAGAGATGGATGTGTGGTGAATGTTTTATGGGTCAAATTTTAAACAACTGATTCACCCCCTACACCCCCCTGCCCCCCGCCCCACCCACCCCCCCTCCCACCACCAACCTCAGAAGTTTACCTTTCCTATTGTAATTCCAACAGAGACTAATCAATGTAGTGAAGATTTTTTGAGCAGAGACAAATGAGATCTATCACAGTAAGGTCATATTATATTACATAGAGGAGATATGTTATCAAGAATTGAAGTGCTAACTAAAGGATCAGGTACTAAACATTCTTACAAGTGCTTCAGGGTTTCAATCTCTTAACAAAGTCACTTTATCCTAATAGAGTACTCAATTCATTATGATGTAAAACTCCTTTAACCAAGGTAGAACCTAGCTGATCTTTTATCCTTTAACAAGGTAGAACTTTCATAGGGTAGATCATCAGAAGTGATCAAAGCATTGTATCCTTAACAAGCACAACTTTATTGTTGCAGTAGTGAATATTTTGTGGGTGTCATCCCCACCACAGTTTTACCTTCACCTTGGAGGGTTTTTGTGTTACCAAATATGTGTGTTGATGTTTTATGAGTGTATGAGTTTACATTCATGAAGTTGGAAGGTAGATCCTATATTGTGTTAATGTAAATGATTACATTGAAATGACTAAATATTTAAATGAGGGTTTTATGTGGTGTTATCAATATGTTTCCTGTATGAAGTGGAACAAGTTTTATAGATCTTGATTCACCCCCCCTTAGTATGACACTTTCCCTATTGGATTTTCAACAACAAATTTTGGTTGCAGAGGTTGAGACACCCTAAACCCTATAATGTTTCATGGATTGAGGATGAACATAAATTATTGGTAAGTGAGCAATGTGTTGTGAAATTCAAGTTTGGGAACCACTACGATGAAGTCCTATGTGATATTATACATATGGATTGTTGTCATATTTTGTTGGGTTGATCTTGGTAGTATGATAGACATGTTATGCATGATGGAAGATTGAATCAATATACTCTTTGGGTGAATGGAAGGACGAAAGTGTTGTTACCTTTTATTGAGAGTTTAGAGGAGGTTAATTATACTAGTGTAAGGGTTTGCATGGTGAATGGAAATCAGTTTGTAAAAGATATAAAGAAGGATCAAGTTTGTTTTGTTGTGATTCCTAGTAAACTAAGTGTTTCTAGTGTTGACTAAGTTCCAATAGAAGTTGAGAAGTTCCTTACTGAGTATCATGAAATTATTTCTAAGAGTGTACCTAATGGTTTACCACCAGTTTAGAGTATAACTCATTGTATGGACCTGATTCCTATAGCTAGTTTTCCAAATAAATCACCATATAGATTGACACCTATTGATAATGAAGAACTTAACATGTAAGTGTATGAATTATTGCACAAAGGTTTGATCAAAGAAAGTTTAAGTTCATGTATTGCACCTAGTGTACTAGCACCAAAGAAAAATAGTGAGTGGAGGATGTGTATTGATTATAGAGTTATTAATAAGATTATTGCAAAATATAGATCTCATATGCTGAGGATGGATGATATAATGGATTGTTTAAGTGGGGAAAAGTATTTTACAAAGATTGATTTGAAGAGTATTTATCATCGTATCAAAATCAAAGAAGGAGAGGAATGAAAGACCACTTTTAAGACAAAAGAAGGGTTGTATGAATAGTTAGTTATGCCTTTTGGTTTGACTAATGTGTTAAGTACTTTCATTAGCATTATCAAATTTCCACAATCCATTTATAAATAATTGGTCTTCTGGATTTGATTGTGTGCACTTTTTTACCATCAATGTTTCAGATCATACTACATGATCCATCATCAGGATGAGAAAGTGCAGGAGTAGAGATATTGCAGACTGTGCAGGAGTAGAGATATTGCAGATAGTCTGCAATATCTCTACTCCTGCACTTTCTCATCCTGATGATGGATCATGTAGTATGATCCGAAACTTTGATGGTAAAAAAGTGCACACAATCAAATCTAGAAGACCAATTATTTACTTTCATTAGGTTGATGAATGAAGTCTTGAAGAAATTCTTGGGTAAGTTTGTGATTGTGTACCTTGATGATATTTTGATAAATAGTAAGACCAACGAAGATCATCTTGAGCATATTAGACAAGTGTTACATATATTGAAGGAGGAGAAGTTGTTAATCTATTTGAAGAAATGTTCATCTTGAAGGAAGAGATTGTATATTTGGGATTTGTGATTTCAAAAGATGGTTTGAAGATGGATCCTAAAAAGGTTAAAGAAATTTTTGAATGGCCTACACCTTAGAATGTGAGTGAGGTCAAATAATTTCATGGTTTATCTAGTTTCTATAGAAAGTTCATTAGAATTTCAGTTTTGTTTGTAATGTTATGACTGAGAAAATGAGAGGAGATAAAAAGAATTTCAAGTGGACACATGGTACTGATAAGAGTTTTGAGTCTTTAAAATAGAAGTTTGTTGAATTACCTATGTTGGCTTTACCTAATTTCAATAAAGTATTTCAAGTTGAATGGTATGCAAGTGATAGTGTCATTTGAGCCATGTTGAGTCAAGAAGGTGAACCTATTGCTTTCTTTAGTGAGAAGTTGAATGATTCTAAGAGGAATTATTTCGTATATGAACAATAATTCTATGTTATTGTTCAAGCCTTGAAGAAGTGGAGACATTATTTGATTCCTAAGGAGTTTGTGTTATATAATGATCATAAGGCTTTACAATATTTGGAAAGTCAACATAAGTTGAATTAGAGACATATGAAGTGGGTTGAGCATTTGCAAAATTTCACATTTGCGATCAAGCATAAGAGTGGAGCATCTAACCAAATTAAAGATGCATTGAGAAGAAGAATATATTTGTTAACCAAGATGAAGGTTGAAGTTCTTGGATTTGATGAGATAAAGGCTTTGTATGACATTAACCTTGATTTTTCTAAGGCGTGGAGAGAGTGTAGAGCACTAGTACTTGATCAAATGAGTTAGTATGAAGATTGTTTCATTCAAGAAGGTATGTTTTTCAAAGGATTTCAATTACGTATATTGAGAGGATCAATGAGAGTTAATTTGATTAAGGAGAAACATAGTGGTGGATTGGCTAGACACTTTGATGTGGATAAAACTTTGAGTTTTCTCAAGGAAAAGTACTATTGGCCATATTTTTATAAGGATGCTTAGAAGTTTGTGAGGGGTTGTGGAGTTTGTCAAGATACAAAATGTGTAAGTCAGAACACTCGATTGTATACACCTATTTGAGTACTTGAGAAACCTTGGAGTGACATCAATATGATTTTTTTTCTCGACTTATGGAGGACTGCAAGAGGACATGATTATGTATTTGTTGTTGTTGATAGATTTTCTAAAATGGCAGATTCCATACCATGTAAGAAGACATATGATGCAGTGCATGTTGCTAAGCTTTTCTTTGAAGAGGTTGTTAGATTACATGGATTACCAAGGAGTATTATATTTGACAGACACAATAAGTTTGTTGGTTATTTTTGGAAAATCTTATGGAGCAAAGTAGATACCGAGTTGAAGTTCATTTCTACATTTCATCCATAGACATATGGAAAAACAAAGTTTGTGAACAAAAGCTTGGGTAATTTGTTGAGATGTTTAGTTAGAGATAAACTAAGTAATTGGAATTTAGTATTGGCACAAGCGAAGTTTGCATACAATAATTCTATGAACAAAAGTGTTGGAAGGACACTTGTTGAGATTAGTACTAGAATGCAACCTAAAGTTATATCATATATAAGGGATATTATTGTTGAAGAGAAAAGAAGTGCTAGAGGGGATGAATTTGTTGAATTTATGAAATCTTTGCATGAGGAAGAGAAACATAAATTGGAGGAAAGTAATAAATAATACAAGGTGAATACTAATAAGTTAAGCACACGTATGAGTTTTGGTGTTGGTGATGAAGTGATGGTTCATTTGAAGAAAGGAAGATCTCCTATTGGTACATATAGTAAGTTGAAAATGAAGAAATTTGGTCCTTACATAATTTTGAGAAAGTTTGACAATGGTGATTCTTATGAAGTTGAGTTACTTGATCACATGGATATATCTCCTATATTCAATGTTGTTGATTTGTACAAGTATACTGAATCTAATGATGAGTTGACAATATTGAATGATTATCCTAAGAAGCATATTGAAGAGGTAGAGAAGATTTTGGATTAGAGAATTGGTAAGAATACAAGAGGAAAAGATTACCTTGAGTATTTGGTAAAATGGAAGAACGTGTTAGTTGAAGATGTTGTGTGTATATCCCAATCTAAGTTGTATTTAGTTTGGATTGTGACACACTCACAATTCAAGGGAATAATTTCTTTCAATCTGGGTCGTCTGATGTAGGAGTATCTTGGGTTACTTTTTTATCTTGTTTGGCAGAGGTGTGCTTAGTTATTCTTGTGAACCTGCTCAATAACTTTGTTGTTGCTGACTTAGTGGATGTTCTCCAGTCTTCATTCTTCAAGTCACTCAAGTTATTCTATTATTGAGAATTCATGTTCCTATATTCATCAGGTGTCTCAGTGACTATTGTTGTTGTTCGGTGTTGTCTTTCACTAAGTTGTCTAGTTGGTTCTTACTTGTGACTTGGCTCATGTATTTTAACTTCTATTTTCATTTAATGAATTGGATCAATCAATGGGATGTGTATAGACCATTATTTCATCAACCTAGTCCACATGATGATCTAGAATTTCCTGTAAGCCATTTTTGGCATGTATAAATTAAGGGTCTTAGTCTAGGTTTAGGTATCGATTGAGAGGGTAGTAAGTTGAGGGTTAGAATCTAGAAAGGAGATTGCAGATCTTGCATGTTGGACGCATTTTGATGTTTATATAAATCTTTGTACTTGATCATAACCCAAAAGGCCTCACAGTCGGGCATGTATGAAGAAAAATTTGAAGAATCAATAAAAGACTTTGTTTTCCCTCTCTTTTTTGGCATTGTCTCTTGGAGGTTGTTTTTGTTGTGTGATCTCTAAAAGGTTGGTTGATTGTTAGGCATGTCTTTTGACCCTAATATCTTCCTTCCCCCCTTGTGTCACAAGATTAGAGGGTTTAACCTTATAGTGAACTCCATTGTTAAGTGTGTGTGATTTGAAGTCATTTTGGGATGGGTGACCTCCCAAGAAGACCTCATTCTTAATATCTATAACCATCACCTAGATGCAATGAGTATTAAGTATTCCATTAATTCTCATAAGATATGGGTTCTTGTGAACCACTAATCATGAAACATGGGTCATCAAATTTGACTTAAAGATCCACATTTGAATTTTGATAGCAATATCATGATTTCACTTGTGGAAAATGTCTCCAACTTACCAAAGATTGAAACAATTTAGTACAATCCAATATTTGATGTAAGTATTTTGATGCTAGATACAGTAAAGACACCAAATAATGTGTTGTGTGAGATAAATCCTCAGGAAATATAAGAAATGCAATTGAGAAAAACAAATTCTATTTGCATAATTTTACTCATTCAAAGTGTGGTGTTTTTTTGAGAATGTAATTGTGTTATTCTTATCTTTACTAATCATGTTCTTATTCTTTAAGATTCAAAGTATTGAAAACATGTAAGGGAGCTCTTATAAATAGGTTAAATAGTTTCTCTCTAATGATAAAGATAATTTATACTCATAATATAATAAATTAAGAGGTTTATTTTTTTTCATAATCAATGATATTGTAGTTAACTATCGAGATGGTCAAATGTATGTATTGAAATAATTGAAATAGGAGAGCATTAATTGTAAAAAAGGTGATATCACCTTAAGGATTAATAAGTGGGTGTAGAGAACTTTGATTGATGTTAAAATGATTAATTGGTATATTCCTTTTGCCTCATGGCTGAATAAATATTTTAAAATGTGCAATAATGATTTGAACATTTTGTTTAGTAGTGCTAATGAACACACCACATATAGTGAAATTAAGGAGAGAACAAGTATAATTTAGTTTTAAAAAAAATGAGATTAAGTTTATTAGATATTTATCACATGATTCTTTCATTATTTTAAATATCAAGGTAGCAATTCAATTTTCTCTCATGTCACGAGAAGAAAGAAAGGGAAGTGACTTTTGTTACAAGTAGGGTTACATTCATTATCAAATGTCATCAGTACTAGTAAGTTTTGTCTCGATATCTTTGGATATGTTCCTTGTTATTGCAAAGCTCCCAATAGCCTATCTCCTTTGTAAAAATCATAAATAATGTAAAATAATGGGAAACATTTGAAAGAAGGGGTTTCACTTCCTTATTCTATTTTACGAGCTTATGGGTGCCCCCAGCATCAAGGGAGGATAAATAGGAGGCCACGCAAAAATGTATAAGTTATACGTGTACATGAGAATGCCAAGTGAACACATTTTGAAGATGTTGAAAGATGAGAGCTCCTTGCTACAAGAAGAGCCTTGCTAAATGATGGCAAGGAACCTAAGCAAAGGAAGAATTTGTTTAGCACAAGATTTAATTGTTATGGTAGGGTATGCAATGTCATTACAAATGATGGTAGTACTATGAACCTTATTTTAGAGGAAATAGCTAATAAATTGAAGCCAAAGAGAAGGAAGCATCCAAATCTCTAACATATTTATTGGTTGTAGAAGGACCACAAGGCTTTGGTCAATGAACAATGTTTTGTAAAGTTCAAAATTAGAAAGTATCATGGTGAGGTATTATGTGATATTATGATTGTGGATGTTTTTCATCTATTGCTAGAATGTAAATTCAATTGCCATGTTGTACATGATGGGTATGCAAATACCTATTTTTTAACAAAGGATGGAGTTTGACACAAGTTGAAGTCATTGAAGGAAAACAAGGAAAATGTATGTAATAATGCAAGAGTATGTCTAGTTGATAGAAGGAAATTTCTAGAAGGTATGCAGAATGAGCTTATGTGTATTTTTATAATTCCAAAAGCTGATAAAGAGGAAGTAGAAGATGTATCTGTGGAAGTTTTAGAATTTTTGGATGAGTTTTAGGGCATTGTATCTAATTATATACTTGATAGATTGCCACCAATAAGAAGGTTTAGTCATCAAATGGACTTGATTCTTGGAGCCATTTTTCCAATAAGGAAACCCATAGAATGACTCCAACAAAGAGTGAAGATTTGAACAAACAAGTGGAAGAGTTATAGCAAAAAGGATTAGTTTGAGACTTTAAGTCCATGTGTTGTACTGACACTACTAACACTAAAGAAATTTTGGGAATGAAGGATATGTTCAAATTATTAGGCTAGTACTAAGATTAATATAGAGCATGGATTTCCCTTGCCAAAGATGGATGACATTATGTAATATTTAAGCATAGCTAAGTACTTCAAAAAGATAGATATGAAGAGAGGACATCACCAAATTTGGATTAGAGGAGAAAAATGGAAAATAATCTTCAAGACAAAGGAGGGCTTGTATGAGTGGTTAGTTATTATCCCTTTAGGCTAGCTAGTCACTAAGAACATTCATGTAGTTGATGAACAAGTTATCAAAAGAAATCTTGAGTAAGTTTGTAATGATTTACTTGGATGATATTTTGACCTCTATTAGGCAATTGAAAGAACATATTACGATGCATATTTATATGGTCTTTTAGAACTAAAGGGAAGAAAAATTATTGATTAACTTGAAGAAGTGCAACTCTGTGGAGGAATTAGTGTGTCTGGGATTTGTTGTCTTAGTAGATGGTCTCAAAATGGATAAGAGAAAGTAAATTCTATCTTTGAATGACCTACTCCAAGGAGTGCTATTGAGCTAAGATCTTTTCATGGTTTGGCTAGCTTAAGGACCCACAAGATGTTCCTCCCTTAGAGGGAGAACAAGGGCTATGAAAATGATGCTCCCATTGTCCCTAGTTGTAGTTTTAGAATCACTCATGTGCCTTCCATGATCTCCCATGTACCTTTTCTACTATATAGCTCTTCTATATAACTACTTAAAGGCTCTCTAGATCTAGAATGTGCACTAATGTGTATATGTTTGGGTTCAAACCACTAGTAAAGTGATTGAAAAATAACTTCTCATCTTAGAGCTATTCCTTGTACTACAATAATTCAAGGAACTTCCTCTCATAATAGATTATCATAAGACCTATCTATTGTAAGTCATGAAAATCATCAATACATTATTGAAACATATTCTAAAAAGTGTATATCTCTCTAAAGAACTTCAAAACTATAGACCAAGATAAAGTGTCCAACATGAGATGATACTTTCACCCTTTTTGATGACACCAATTAGATGTGGTCTCTCTTAGAAAGTGAACTACATATGATGCCTTTAGATTGCTCCCAAAAGCAAACAATATGAAACACCTCTTATGACCCAAGAACCAAGACTATGCCTCAACTCTATTGTGGCTCTTATAGCAGTAGGCTACAACTATAATAAATCTAATATATTCTTCTCACACACTCAGTGTTGAATCCATCTCATGTTAGAGTTTCTCTTAATGTGGTTGTGAATTATGCATTGACTCATCAACTGCCTCCTTAGTGCATACTTATTGTATGTAGGAATGACTCCTATCACACTCTCATCAAGAGAATGGTATTCTCTGGAGAAATGCGACACACAATTTCTTGATAGGCCTACATTGTTAGTGGTAACCTCCTCTTAATATCTCCCACCAAATTTTATGTTTTATAAAAAAATCTATGGGCCTATGTCTCATTATGCCTAGCATTAAGTACCCCTTGACTAGTGAGACTTAAAATGAGTCTCATTTGTGTTTTCTCCACTCGATACATTGACATGATTGAGAAATATATTATATTGACACAACATCTAAACTTTTACAAAATAAACAAAGTTAATCTTCAACCACTTTAAAACCCAAGGTTCCTAGTGTTAAAACCATGCTCTGATATGTAATCTCCATGTAGTTCATACACAAATACCTATTTCAATTTTTTTTATAAAATAAACACATACTAGGATCATTAAAGTACCAAAATAACCCCTTATCAAAGTAGCTGAAAAAGGGGCCTTACACTTGTAAGGGTGACAAGGAGCAATTGGGTGGAAGAATGTATGACAAAGTGACAAAAGCTTAGGGAAGTTAAAATAATAAATTGTCTAATATAAATTAGTAAAATTATTGATATTAATTGTGAAGGAGAGTTTAACGAAGTCAAATAAATTCTCCCTAATTCTTATGGGGAACCTAATAATGATTCAAAGGATATGGCTAACCTTAACCAATAAGATGATGGTGCCTCTCTTTTTGTTTCTCCATAGGTTCTAGCGCAAGAATTTCCCTTTTGAGTAAGGAGAGTTGAGAGTAGGAAAGACGACACCAATGCTAATGATGATTATGAGAAGCAACAAAGATTGAGTAAAGTGAACAACAATAAGACCTATTGCACACTCGTTATGTAGAAACTAACGACCTTCAAAATAGAGCTTGTGTCATGGATAGGGATATGAAAGAGTAATTGTTACGTTGGTGATAATGGTGAGATAATATATATAATACTTTGCATCTATATGTAAACAAACAAACGAAAAGAAAGAACGCTTTCTGCAAACTCTAAAATTATGGTTGACATTATGAAAAAAATGGATAGGGTTGGTGTTTTATTAGAAAAAGATTAACAAGAAAAAACATGGTGATAAGGAAGATTAGCTAGAGGCTATCAAGAAGTACTAAAAGACCAAGTGTACTTTAGAGATTGCTGGTTGGGAGGAGTCAATGGACCCCTTGTGTAAAGATTGGAAATATCTTTGTTAAGTTTTTTGTTTGTATGCTTCTATATAGTTCTATTTGTTCGTTATCAACATCAAATAATCAACTTTTCATATATTTTGTTAATCCTTTACTTTATATTCATTCCCTTTTTGTAATTAAGTTCACCACCTTTTTCTATCTAATATATATTAATAATTAAATAATATAATTAAATGAATAGTCAAAAAATATAATCCATATTCCAAAAAGAAAAATTATACATAAAACTTAAAACAACAAATACAACATAATTGTGTAAACCTACACTCAATTGGAAATCCAAAAAATAATGCTATCAATAAAACCTATAGAAAAAAGGAAAATTTTAAATAAATTTTTCCAAGTGAGGTCATAATCAATTTGCTTATCCATTGGCCGTGACTAATAATTAAATTAAATTGTCACGGAACCTCATAAAATAATAAAATAATAAAAACAAATACTTCGGAGATGCTTTTCCCTACGTCCTCTGAAGAATACTTCCAAATTTGTTGATGGGGAAGATCCAGGGGGACAACTCTGAGAATGCGTGCAATACATTAATTTAAGGGGATCAGTTTATATTAGGGAGGATTTAGTTGATTCAATCGGCCGTCTTTAATCAATTTCTGCGCTCACAGGTCAGTGCTTATTTCTACAATTGCTCGAGAAGTTTCTGTTTATTTCTTGATCGAATTGCAAATTTTATGCTTTTTTTTTCTGGTTTCCTTTGATTCTTCTGTTTTCTCGAAAATTGTTACATACCGCAGTGTTTGCCACCGATTTTTGATCAATTATGCTTAGGGTTTCATCGGTTTGGAATCTCGCGATCAATTAGCAGACTTTGGGTCCGGTTGGTTTATGTTTGCCTCTTGCAATGCGGTCTAAACTCTTGCGAAATTCATTAGATTCTCTAAATTGATGGAAGTATCTTCTTCTTATGATCATCAGCTTAATTATGCGTATTATAGAGATTTAGTGCTTAATAGCGTAATTTTAGCTCGCATTTGCTTGGTAAGGCTTGGGCAAGGTCGTGGGTTGCCAGTGGCACGTTGCAATGCAAGTTTGAATTTGTCATAATTCAATGTATCTATAGCATTGGCATTACATTACCACTTCAGCACATACTCTCCGGAGCTATGTACTGCCTTATCGCAGTGGTGGTATATGAACCGCAAATATCATTGTATATCATTCTTGTATCTTGCACCTATATTTATACCATTTAGCAAAAAATCTAATCTTCAAAAAGCCCATTTTCTCTTGCACGAGATGAGTTGAAAGATAAGTCTAAATCATCAATGAATTATCTACGAATTATTAGATTTAATTAGCTAAGTAAAAGACTTTCACTTGTTGCCCGTTTCGGTGGAAGTGAAATGCAAACTAGAATAACTCAAACCACTGTCAACATGTTTCCAGCAAACTTGTGTGGAATTTCCTATTTAAAATGAAGTCAACACTCCCTTGTAGCAAGTAAAGAATTTTGCACCAATCCAAGTTTGTCTTTGAATGGTTCAGAGTTTTGCTTTGGTAAGGGCTTGGTCAGAATATCAACTGTATGTTGATATTTGGAAATTTACTCAAGCTTAACATCTCTCTTTTGAATCTCATCTTGAATGAACTGATATCTGATCTCTAGCTGCTGAGACTTGTCATGAAACATTGGCTTCTCAGAAGGAATGATAGAACTCTTATTATCACATAAATTACTATAGGGGTCCAACTAATGATTAAACGATCCTGCAACAAACTTGTGAAGCCAAATGGTCACAACTATCAGTTGTGCTGCCATTATTCTGCCTTTGCTGAGCTAAGGGCCACAAAAGTTTTCTTTCTGCTAAATCCAACCTGAAGTAACACATCAAGGTACTCTTCCTAACCATTGCACTACTTTCCCAATCTTGGTCTGAGTACCCTTCCAAATTTGCTTCACCAGCTGCAGGATATCTCAGTTCATACTTCACTGTGCATCTGTAATGTCCCTTTTTGGGATATTCCTTTATTTTGCCTTAAAATCACGACTCCAATAAAAAACTAAGAAATATAATGCATTGAAGAGTATAAATTCGCCAATTGAAATGCCCTTTATAAGAGAATTCCTGGTCTAGGTTCTGCATACAATATTTTCTTATTGATTGGTAATAGGTTTTTGTATTAATTTAAAAATAAGAACATTACATCATGTTCAATTCCAACTATCATCTACCCTTGCATCTCTACTTCCCTACATTACTTTCTTCTCCATACTTGCTTATAATCCCCTATAAGCTAACCCTTTGTTCTACATATTAACTATTAAAAGTTTAACTGTCTTTACATTATCCAGTGATGTATAAAAGAAAATACCCTATGAGCTCCTATGTTTTCACAAAAATCAAGGTCTGTCTTTTTGCTGTCCGTAGATTCTGCCCTTTCTTTGCTTGTCCACTTGACAACATCCAAACTCCAAAATCCTCCCATCTCACACCTCCTCCATACGGAAGCCCACCAAAACTGGTTTTCATCTGTTGCCGAGCTACCAATCTCAGTCACCGCCCGAGTTGGACCAGGAGCCAGCACTGCTTCTTTGACGTCGAGGGACATTTCTCCATGGCCCAACACCAGCTGCATTCTTTGCCCGTTCCACTCGCCCCAATTCTCTTACAATCCTCAACCATGCCTCCTCGGCTTTCCCGTACATTAATGGTTTATCGGCCCATGCCTTCCAGCACAAGAAGCGCACATATCCAAAACAGTGAGCATCATCCTCATCAGCAAAACACTCGCTGATATCTTGCTCTATTCCAGGGATCGATGATGCGGAGCAACCACAATAATGACAATAAAATAATGGTAATATGAAACTGACTGTTCTTAACTTGGAACCTGAACCAAATTGTTATAACATTCTTCCTATCAATGAACCAATGAACTGTAACTGAATGCTTCAGAGTACAAAAGATCGATATAGAGAAGACTGAAACATTATTAAAACTAAAACACACTTCCATTATATACTAATGACAGATTACAAACGTATGGCTCTCTGCTGGCTGCCGCCAGAGAGCCATGAGAGTTTCTTCTCAATTTACTCTCTTCTTCAAACCTATTGTCTTTTCCCCTCTTATTGATTCTCTTCTCTATCTCCTTCCATTACATTATGAGATGTCTTTTAAAGACTATCTAAGCCCTTTACAAACCGTTTACAACTACCTAAAAATCATTCATTCGATTCTCATTCGGTTACAAAATAGTGTAAAATCCTTTTGTTTGAGGATTCTTTATAAGATACATTACCCATTGAATTAAACTTGTGCATCAACTTAAATAATAATGATAAGATATTAATTCTCCTGGGATCCTTCACCCATGTCACATTTCTTGCTTACATTTGTGCATAATATTAAACCATAATGATGATAAATTAATTCTTTCATGGGTGCCATTGCACCATACTGCCAGACTTCAAATGTTTCCATGTCCCATGGAAATTAGGTCACTGCATCGACGCCTCCACTGATTCCTTTTTCACTATCAACCAACTCCCATCTATGGAGTTATGTTGGTCGCCTCCATGGTGCTTCCCATTCCTCAATCCACTCCTCCACCCTGCATCACAATCTCTGTCCCTCACCTGGGGGTCCATCATGCCTCTCTCCCCAGTCTATTGGCAACACACAAGACCATTTCCTATGGCCATTGGTAGACCTTCATGTCCACCCCCTGCAACTGAGCGAGTCGGCACCAATCTACAACCACAAACTTCATACCAAGAATCCAAAACAACCACAATACTGACTGGTGTAGATCACCTTCCGTCTACATGCTCAGAATCTTCTGAGCTTTGATACTAATCTGATGCGGAGACACCACAATAATGACAATAAAATAATGGTAATATGAAACTGACTGTTCTTAACTTGGAACCCGAACCAAATTGTTATAACATTCTTCCTATCAATGAACCAATGAACTGTAACTGAATGCTTCAGAGTACAAAAGATCGATATAGAGAAGACTGAAACATTATTAAAACTAAAACACACTTCCATTATATACTAATGACAGATTACAAACGTATGGCTCTCTAGTGGCTGTCGCTAGAGAGCCATGAGAGTTTCTTCTCAATTTACTCTCTTGTTCAAATCTATTGTCTTTTCCCCTCTTATTGATTCTCTTCTCTATCTCCTTCCATTACATTATGAGATGTCTTTTAAAGACTATCTGAACGGTTTACAAGCCGTTTACAACTACCCTAAAATCATTCATTCGATTCTCATTCGGTTACAAAATAGTGTAAAATCCTTTTGTTTGAGGTTTCTTTATAAGATACATTACCCATTGAATTAAACTTGTGCATCAACTTAAATAATAATGATAAGATATTAATTCTCCCGGGATCCTTCACCCATGTCACATTTCTTGCTTACATTTGTGCATAATATTAAACCATAATGATGATAAATTAATTCTTTCATGGGTGCCACTGCACCAATCGACCACTCCATGATTGACCCCAACTCATCTAGCATATCATCAACAAACGGAACGTGCGCCACAAATTCCACCTCGTAAGTGCTTTTATTCCGCTCCAGACCCCATGCAATGAAAATTGAGATCATATCCAGGTTTGTGCGCCTTTTTGTTGCTCTTTGCTGGAATTGGTCACCAATCACCCCTAACACTGCCAAAATCATCTCCTTTGTCTTTATTTTTATTAACCCTTTCACCCTTTCCCATCTTGCTAGTCCTTTGAACGCCTTCATCTATCTATCTAAGTCGGCAGAGAATGTAGCTTCCATCTTTTACTATTTCTTCGCTTCAACTCCTTACATTCTTTCTTCCTTTCACTTTGCCCATGATAAATACATTCAAAGTAACTTGCACTTCACTCTACCCTTCACACGCTTCAACCATCACTCGTCATTAATAACTCTTCGAGTTGTTCTGCCACCAAAAACATCATCAAGTACTTTTCGGCTTCAGCATTCAATGCATCACATCATTGCATTCTATCGACACATCTCCCACCTTCTTAAAAGGGTGCCGTTATCGTTCTGTCATTATTCCTCACTAGGACATATACTAAATTTATCCATCAGTATATCACCAATATTGGGTAGCAATATTGCATAATTTGCGAGTTTATCAGCTTCCTGGTTTGCCTCTCTAAATTGGTGACTAATTTTGAAGTTGGTAAACCTATCCAACAATACAAGTATTTCCTCCATTTGACTCTGTAAAAACCAACTATGTGATTTTCCTTTTTTCAGCATATTTACTGTTATTTTTGAGTCACCCTCCAAATGAATATTATTCACCTTCAGCTTTGCTCCTAATTGCACAGCTAAAAGAGCTGCCGGTGCTTCCGCTACATTTTTAGTTCCATCCGGCAACCTTATTGCTGCTATTGCTAAGGTTTCTCCATTAGCCGTTCTTGCAATTGCCCCTGCTCGTGAAACTCCTGGGTTCCCTTTAGAAGCTCCATCAAAATTAATTTGAATCCAATCTTCATCTGGCAGTTTCCATGAGGCCTTCTCTCTTCTTAATTTTTTATTCACTCTCCTATTTCCATCTGTAAACCAATTGATTCTGATCTTTGGCCAATATCTTTGAATCAAGCAGTCCCAAGAAGAAAAAATCCCATTAACCTGCCCCCGAGATGTAATAACTTGTAGAGTTTCACCTATTGTTCTATGAATTCTGTCTCAAACTCTATCCACATATTCCATCTTGTCTTGAAAAATCCGCCTGTTTCTCTCCTTCCACACCTCCCATTTCACTATTGAGGGACTTATTATCCATAATTTTGAAAAAGTAAACTTCTTGAAGTCTTTTGGCCATCCCTGGAACAGATGACATAGCTTGTTTGGAAATGGACTAAACCAATTTAGATATTGTCTTTAATTCTGCCAGGACTGCTCTGCAAATTCACATTGGACCATATTTCTTTCTTCTTTCACAAGTTAAAATCCTACCTTGAATTGCTAACCAAGCAAAGGCCATTCTACAAACAGTCCTTATCCCAGCATAATTTTGAAGTCCATTCTTCTATACATTCTACTCTACTTAGCATCTGATAACCCACTTTTGCTGAGTAAGCCCCTTTTTTTGCAGCACACCATATGATCTTATCATAACCCACTTTTGCTGAGTAAGCCCCACTTTTTGCAGCACACCATATGATCTTATCATCTTTCTCTCTATTGATCACACACCTATCACTGAAAATCCTCTGCATCACTCTATTCCGATCTGCGGTTAGTCCTAATGGAGTCCAATCTTTCCATCCCCCGTAAGAGCCTATAAGAGATTCCTTTCTTTCCATGTAATCAGCAACTTTATCCCCCCAAGCTCTTACAAATATATCCTTAAGTCTTAGAACCTCATCAGACTATGCAAGAACTGGTGCTCATGATAACATCTATTTGACTAGGCTTTAGTATGCATCATTATATTATATAGACATTACCCTTATTATAATCTAAAAAAGAAAGAGCCAATCCAACGTGGATTCCCATAACCATCTTATTATGAGCTCATTGAAATGTTTGCAATCCTCAATCTCAAGGTTGGTAACCCCTCCATTCCTCAATACTCCTTGGAGGGTGCTTGTCCTCCTTGATCAAAGCCCAAGAACATGGAAGACCAGTCTTCGATTCGACCTCTTGGCCCCTAAGCATGGAAGGCTAGCTGTCTCCAACTCCGTGTGGTGTACTTGATAAGAGCACGGAAACCGGTCTTCCTTCATCTCTCATGAACTTGGAAGGCTAGCTGTACTTCCTATTTGCAATCTGTTTCGCTATATTCAAAATGATTATTGTATGAATCTATTATCACATATCTATAATAAGGAGAAGCATTTAGATTACTCACAAAGATCAATAATTTCTGCAAGTATCACCATGGCCAGAAGACACACACACATGCTTTGTGACAGTGACCATTGACAAGTTGTTGGAATCTTATAGGATCAATTGTTGTGAGCTGAACAACAACATTTGGAAATACCTTTGCAATTTCATATGGTCCAAGCCATCTAGTCTGCAATATGCCTAGGTTATCTTTATACCTGGAATTATAGAGGAGAACTCAATCTCCTTGTTGAAATTTCTTATCCTTAATTTATTTATCATGCCATTTGATTCCTGATTCTGTACCAGCTCAGTATACTGTAATGCAGATTTTCTCATTTCATCCAGTGCATTGAGCTACATGACTCTGTCTTTTTGTGTTGCAGATAAGTCCACCCCAAGATCCACTTCTGTCCTAAGAGTTTTATGCTCAAATTCTATGGGCATCATGGCTGTTTTCCCATACAAGAGCTTAAATGGAGTGAATCTAGTGGCGGTTTTCCATGCGGTTCTGTATGCCCATACAACTTCAAGCAACCTGTTTGCCCAATCTCTTTAATGTATGGCTACTGTTTTAGTGAGAATGACTTGTATCTCCATATTTGTTATTTCAGATTGGCCATTAGCTTGAGGATGATATGGTTTAGATTTCTTGTGCCTGACCTTGTAGTCATTAGCCAAGGCTGTTACTAGAGTTTAAGTGAATTGGGCTCCTTGATTTGTCACTATTTCTGTAGGAACTCCACAACGTGTAATAATTTCCTCATAGAGAAACTCAACAACTTTATTGTCTGTTGCATGTTTCATAGCCCCAACCTCAACCCAATTGGTTACAAAGTCTGTGCAAGCTAGAATGTAAAACTTGCCATTTGATAGGGGACTAATTGGGCCCACAAAATCAAGTCACCATTTATCAAAAGAGGTGACAACAACTTAAGGCTGTGGAGGCATTTTGTCTGATCTAGTTGGTCTGCCCATCCTCTGACACCTATTACATTTGCTGGTATACTTACTTGTATCCTTATGAAGTGTAGGCTAGTAATATCTTGTATTGAAGATTTTTATGGCTGTTCTCTTTGCTACAAAGTGCCCCTCACAAGGTCCATCATGGCAAGCAAGCAAAATATTATAAGTTTCATCTTTCCTCACACATCTTCTCATGATATTATTTGAGTCAGTATAGAGTAAACAACTTGCTATCCATGAGACCTGAATAGTCTTTTCAATGAGTACCCTTCTCTCTTTTGGAGAGAAATGTGGTGGAACCTTTCCTGCAATAATTAGCTATGTCTGTCTACCATAGTGTATGCACATTGATCGAGAATGAATGCTCATCACGGAATGAGTCATCAATGGCATGTGTCTTCTGCTGTTGTTAATCTAGACAAATTTTTGCTACAACATTTTCCCTTCTCAGTTTGTCTACTACGATGATGTCAAATTCTTGTATTTTGAGTAATCACTTTGCTAACCTTCCTGTAATTTGTGGTTTGTTCATGAGATATTTGTTTGCTGCCAGATCTGTATGAACAAAAATCTGGTACCTTGTGATTTAATGTCTGAATTTATTTATATAGGATAAAATACTGCTATCATTTCCTTTTCTGTTACAGTGTTGTGTAGTTGAACTCATCTTCTTGTAAATTCTTACTGATGAAATAGATACCATTCTCTGTGGTTCCCTCTTTTGGTCCTAAGACAACTCCTATTGCATAATTAGATGCATTTGTGTGAATGTGAGTAGGAAGTGCTTGATTAGGGCCGCCAAAAACAAGAGCTCGGGTTAAGTCTATCTTTGAATCAGAAAATGCTTTATCAGAGTCTGATGTCCATTGAAAGTCAACATCTTTGGTTAACAATTTACGGTGGGGCTGCCATGTTGCTGAAATTGAAACATCTATACTACTTTACATGACTCAGGAAACTTCTGACATCCATTTTTTTTGAAAGTGACGGAAAGGTTTGTGATTACCTCTATCTTTGTTGGGTGAACTTGAATTCCCTTCTGAGAAATGTAATGGTCAAGTAGTACCCCTTCCTGCATCATCATATAACATTTCTCACTATTCAAATATAGATTGTGGTTCTCAGATCTTTGCAAAATCTTTTCCAAATTGTCCAATGCTTCTGTAAAAGTACTACCATAGACAAATCGTAATTGTAGATCTCCATACAATCATGTGAAATATCAAAGAATATGCTGATGACCGGTCTCTGAAAAGTTGCAGTGCATAGGCCAAATGAAAGTACAAAATAGGTATAAGTCCCTCAAGGACAGGTGAAGGTTGTCTTCTCTTGATCCTTAGGTGCAATCTTTATTTGGTTATAATCACTGAAGCCATCTAGGAATGAAAAATACTACTTCTCTGCTAAAGTTCTGAGGACTTGATCTATAAAGGGAAGTGCAAAGTGGTCCTTCTTAGTCGCAGCTCGCAATAGTCAACATGAAATCTACATTTTCATCCCTTCTTAGGCTCTATCACCAAAGGAGATACTCAACTCATTGGCTACCTGAAATAAGATAAATGAAATTTGCATCCAACAATTTCTGCTGTTATCCTTTGACAATCTCCCTTAATGCAAGATTGATTCTTCTTTGTGTCTTCCTAACCGATCTACAATCCTCCTTAATGTAAATACTATGAGTACAAAGCTTAGCATCTAGACCTTTCATGTCATGATTGTCCCACCCAAATGCATGTTTGTGTGACTTTAATAATTCTGTCAAAGACATCCGCTTCTTTTGGTTAAGCTTGTTAATATTCAAATATTTTCTTGGTGAGATGTTGACTTGTTTGATCAACTTAACCATGGATGTTTCACTGATGTAGGGCATCTTTACTTCATGCATTAAGAGGATATGGAGCATGTTTGATGTGGTAGGAAAATCAAGTACAACAAAGGTTGGAAGAAGTGTCTGCAATGGACATAGAAAACATGATCTAGGAATAGTTGGCTCCTCATCTGCTTAATATTGGTTTTGAATAATCTGGGAGAGTACATCTTCTTGAAGTTGCATGAAAGGATTCCTTGCTAACACCTTAAGTTGTGCCATGGAATTTACCCCCTTTACCACTTTTCGTATGCTTGGCCATTTTGATAGTTTTAAATTAGAATGTGGTTGAGAACAAATTTTTTAGTACTAATTCCACCAGAGATGGTCACATCCCCTGATTTGCATCCTTTGGGATAGTTGCTTTCCCTAGCATAATTTCTACCAGTTGTTCGACAACATGCATTGTTAGTGGGTCTTTCTTTTTCCTACCTAGCTTTTTGAGACAAGCATCCCTAATTGCTTTGCTATATATTAATTGACGTAAGAAATGAAACGATAGCTCTTCTTTTGGCTTTGAAACTTCTAACCTCAAAGGAAATGGAGGTTCTAGATCATAATTTTGAATTGGTTCAAGATTCCTCACTTGACCTAATTGCAGAGTTGCAATAGGAAAAGTAATGTGGTCTTCATCTACATGTAGTTTGGTTTATAATGCCAAGACTCAGACTCAACAAGGATATGACTCGACTCGTGACTCAACTCTGATTCGACAAAATGACAAAAGACTTCATGTTTTGAGATTTTGAACAATTTAAAACTTGTTCCATGCACCAATTGTTGAATAAAGCTTAAAAACACTATAACATCATACAAAAGAAGCTAATTTGATCATGTACATAAATGTACACGCATCAGAAAAGTACAAACATAAATTGTAACTGAAGGAAATAGAAAACACAGATATGCAAAATAATAAATATTGTCAAAAGTATATAAAATCCATGACATCAAATGTTTCTAAACATGTCTAAACAAAACAAGCATATGGCTTAGATGTTAGAAATAGGAATTACTGAAGGGGGGGGGGGGGGGTGAATCAATAATTTACAAACTTTAGTCTCCAACTGATATTATTAATTACTTTGAACCATACATAAGAAAGTAAACAAGTAATGCTGAGTAGTAACAATAACCATGCACAAAGATAACTCATAACACCATATTTTGTTAACTAGGGAAACCCTGGCCAAGGGACAACCCTGGTGGGGATGATACCCACTAGATTATACTGATATATATATGTTCCTTGTTAGAGGATGGACCCTGTTAGGAGTCAATGAGAAAATTCAGTATAAAGAGTCTTTGTTAGGAGACTTTGAATCCCTATTAGGAGATTCCAATCCTGTTAGGAGTTGTGGTACAATAGATGCAAGATGAGCTCATTGCCCCAAACATGCACTTCAAATTACAAGAAGAGCTCACTGCCCAAACAAGTAATTAGACCTCTGGTATATAGGTGCTGTAACTTCTTTCTTGACTGATCACTGATTTTCTACTCGATCTCGGATCACAAAAATAGCTTTATAAAACTTTGCGTATATCACTTCACAAAAGTTCGCATATCATAATACTTGCACAACTTCCACTTCTTATCGCAAGATGTCCTTTGCATAAATACCATGCCTTTACACAAATTACTACTAGGTCGGCTAAGACCATAATACACTTTTCCAACTTAAAGTAAACATCTAGGATGTCGGCCCTAATTGGTCAAGTAATTATTTTGTAAACAAAATAATTCCTTTTTTAAAATTCCGCTGCCCTCTTTCACTGGCAAAACACGATTATCTCTTTTCTGTATAGTCCGTGCTGACTTCCGAAGTCGTATATGTTATCATCAACATGTATATTATCTCCAACTTCGCTAATCATAATATGACACCAGTAACAAGTTACATACAAAATAATACACTGCTGTAAACCAAATTCATACTTAGACAATTTTCTGAGTACCAAAAGCTAAGTATCTTTATTTCTGAGGTTTCCTGTAAGCATGTACATCATGTGTTGCCATAAATGACAATAGTTACATATCTTCATAGCCAATTGCCAACAATCCCCTCCTTTGGCATTGATGGCAACAAAATAAGGGAAATTGGGTAAGTATCAAAAACTTGTCAAAAACATTATAGTAACAGTACATTAATTAACTATTACAACTTGTCCATCTTACATATGCTCCCCTTTACAATAAGATTTCATACCTTACAATTTTATCTTCTCCTCTTTACCTGATTTACAATTTTCTTATGCATCTTCTCCCCCTTTGACATCAATGACAAAGGTCAGAATGTCAAAAACTGTCTTCTTCTGCCTTAAACTGATAGTATCTTCATGTAATCATCAAAACTTGCCTTAAGATTGGTTAAACCTTCTATCTATGTATCCTTGGTCAACTTATGAGATAGGGTACACTTGATGTAGAATACCTTTCCATCCTGTTGACATTTCTGAAGTTCCTTGGTACAAGTATCAAGACTTAGCAAATCATTCTTGATGTTCTGACAAATAGTGCTAAATAAATTAGCATCATGTGAAATCTGTGCCTTTGATTCTGCAACATTCAACAAATTTTTAAATTCCTCATCAAAAGATTTCAATACTGCTTGTGCCCTCTGTTTAGGATCTGCCTCTATATGTTGGACTGCCAGAGTACTGTGTAATCTGTCAGTAACCTCCATCAAGGTTCTTTGTAGGCTCTTTATTGTCCAATTCTTCTGAACAAGCTTTGACAGAGATGAGATCAAGTCAGTTTGATCATCATCATCACTTGTCAAGCTAGCAAATGAAAGTGGAGTAGATAAACTAGAAGGTTTAGATTCATCTTCCCTTTGCTTCTTCTTTGCTCCTTCTGCTTCTTCTCTGCTCCCTCTTTGACGCTTTTCTCTTCTTTCTCTTTTTCTTCCTTTTCTATTCTTTCTTTCTCTTCCTCCTCTTTTCTCTTCTTCCTTTCTTCCTCAACTCTTCTTATCTCTCCTTCAAGCAATTTATGCTTGGCTTCTTCTATTTTCCTCTTTTCTTCCTCTAATAACCTCTTATCTTCTTCAATTTGTTTCAGTTGATCTTCAATAACATCGGCATGAGATTCAGGCTGTTCAGAACTCTCAAAAGGGTTAGTATCATCAATGTTAATGGTAACATTGGTCTGATCAATTTGCATAGTGCCACCACTTACTGACACTTCTGAGGTTCTAGGTGTTGGTGAAGGTGCTGCCTTAGATTCTGTCATCATTTGGCTGATGGCCGCAGCTGTTTCACTCCTTATTTTTTCCTTCTCACCGTCCATAAAAAGAAATGGTCTCACCTTGTTTCTTAAGTAAGGTGCCAGATTGCTCAACAAATTCCTGACTTTTTCTTCATCATCAGTCTTGCATGTGGTCCTAATCATAAACTTCCGAAGTTCTATGTCTTCTTCTCGAGCTGGTGCCTTCTTCTCTATGAGTCTGTCATATACCTTTTGATTTACCGTGCCTTCAATATCCTTAAGTTTTAGATTGTTAGCTATTATATATCTCACAGTAGAGATATCAATCTGATCTTTCTCAATTTCATTATACAAGTCATAATATTTGTTCATTTGAACAAAGCTTCCTTCATTAGCAATGGCTGAATTAATCTTCTCTATCTTTGGCTTCCAGGGTTGCCGAGCTTTTCCTGCTAACTGTTTAGAAGTAGTAACTCTGCTTGTTTAGCTTCTTGTTCTTGTTCTTGTTCTTCACTAGATTCAACAATTGTCAACAATGTCTTTTGTCTCTTTCCTGGTCCAATGGCTTGTTGCTTGACTCTCTTTGACTTTGTAGTCACATCTTCCACTAATCTCTCTGATTTCCTCTTCGGCTCACTTGGCTGTACATTTGACATTGCCGCATAAGGAATGCTTTGTCCTGAAGATGTCTCTGCAATAGACACTAATAAAGATTGCACATATGTTATCCCTTGCTTCATGGTTTGTCTAACTGCCTGTGAGTCACTTTCTGTCATTTCGGCCTTTGTTAAAGCTTTCTTCATTATTGTTTCTATCTCCTTGTTAGATGCTTTCTCTAAGGATGCCTGATGAGCTGATTGGGTAATTTCTTTATAAGTCCCAAATCTATACTCAGCGTGGTCCTTCTCAGATTTCAACAATAAATCAATATATCCAACTGCTACTTCATCACTTAATTCATAATCTAAGGGATTAAGAAATGTTTCCCGAGGTTCTATTGCTTGAATATAAGTAAAATCTGTATCAACCATAACACATATATCATCTTTGAATCTGTCTACAATTGCAAGTGCAATTCTAAATCTTTGTCTCATCTCGTTTTGAAATGTTTTTATTATCAAATTCCCACTATCCAAGATTTTATCTGTTGGATGTCTTCTACGTAAATCTGTAATCTCCTCCATGGTACACTTCTCACTGCTCATAATCTCTGTGATTGATAAATAAGGAAATCTTTTAAGTACATGAAAGAATATATGATTGATCAGTGATTGAAATCTAAACACACCATTCTTGGTCCTCTTGACTTTCTCCAAGTTTTCAAGAAGTTGCATTTGCAGAATTTCACTAAGGTTAACTTGTTCCTTCTCAACACAAATCTTATATGCTACATAGATGAATCCTGTTGACAATTCATCAATCTGAGAACTTACACATATGGAGTAGGCAATGATTCTACTCAAGAATCTTACATCATCTTGTTTGATGGTGCTGATCACTATAGCCTTCCCATTATAAACTACTTTTGTGTAGCTTTCAACCTTCTTCTTAACAAGTTTTTCACTGCCTTGTTTGCTAAGACCAGTTACCTCATGAATAAGGTCGGCTGAAATATCAACTACATTGTCTTCCATCCATAGTTTCCGATCATGAATTCTACTTAGTATGATTTGTGTCCACTCATTGGTGTCCAATTCTCGGTAGAAATGATATTTGAAAAGATCTAGTTCTTTCAAATGTTCAAATCCGGGCTTCACAGTCATATCATGGTTAAAGACTAATTCCATATCTTTGTTCATAAACTCGCTCCCAATAGATTGAAACTTGCTGTTAAGATAACTTCCTACATCTTCCAAATATACTACATTGTTCGGAGTAATGGATAATGCTGAATTAGGGTTTCTTTCTACGGGTTTCACGGAAACAACCTTCAATTTCAGTCTCTCCTCATTCTCAACATTATGAATTACTAACATATCCATGATTCTATCAAATATAAACTTTATCGAATAAATTCTGTAGATAAACGATAAAATGCGTCTTTTCGAAAATATGGTTTACTTTGAAATCGCCTTGTCAAGTCGCTTTTGAGTGCTCTATGCTTCTGATGTGGTCGCAATGAAGTGGTAATTAAGTCTGTACTCCATTTATTCCTCCAATTCAAACTTACATTAATTGCATTCTTTGCAAACACGAAAAAGTTGTCAATTACATTTTGAAATCAAATATCTACTCAAGATCTTCTATCCAATCTTTAGATGCTAGCCGAGGTTTACTATAGCTTCCTTCCATCATGACAATGCTCCAAGAATCTTCGCTCCACGAAATTCTCTGTAAAAACATAGTTTTCGTCTTCTGCTACAAAATTAACTTTCTCTGTAATAATAGTAACTCTTAATTCCTTCGTAACAAGTGCCAATAAGTTCCAAATTTCAAGTGAGCTTAGATACCGTCTAAACTTATCTTGATACACTTTTTTTCAACTTAACTACCTCTAGTTCAATCTCTAGATGAAGTTTCAAATTTTGATGCTATGAACAAGCTTAATTCAACTTGATTGAATCAAACTCGATTATTGACTTCGATCTTCCAGTCTCACCATCTTCTAACTTATTTTTGAGATGTGTAGCATATATATTTTCCACTAACTGATTTTCTAACTCTATTCACATGACTAAAACTTTCAACAACTGATTAAAATTGAAATAAAATCTATGCTGATTTATGAAACGTTAACAATAGCTAACTAAATCTGCTGAAGTAAATGTCAGATGTGTGCATTTAACTACTTCTAGTTATTCATCCGAAAATAAATAGCAGATTTTCTTGAAAGGAAATATGATTTGAGATGTTTGAAATCAATTAACTTCTTTAATGAAATAACCAAGCATAAAGTAAAATGAGTTTCATCTAGAAATGAAATAACTAACATATAGAGACTAAGGAACATATAGATTATTTTGTGAAGCTTCCTTTATTGGTTGTCCAAGTGCTAGCTTTGGTGAGAGGAGAAGCATTGACATAGGCTTAACCTCCCAACTGCGGACCATTACTTATCCCCACATGTTCTAATTTAATAGAATGACCCCCCCACCCCGAGGTCGGGCTTGGGATATTCATTAATCTAGCCATCAGAGTATCCAGGTGGGTTGAGGTCCCAATAGTTATTCGACGAAATAACTGAAGTGTCTGGACAACAACATAGATCACTTGTTCCGACAAATCTACCTAATTCCACCTTGCCAAGGATTTCAAAATGTGGGTTAACAACCCGATCTCCACCACTTGGCTTGACAACTTACTTCATGAGTGGAACATGCATGAGCTAATGCTTTAATTATTTATCATGTTTATTTGATACTGATGTCATTCTTGTTTTGCAGATATCTCTGCACCTCCTTACCAAATTTAGGCCGACAAGCTGGTGATTCCTTGGTGTTGCATTCAGATTAACTTCACTTAGATACTTTACACCTTCTTCACCATATTCCGACATTTCGCCTGGTGAATTCCTTGGTGTTCTTAATTATCAAATTTTATATTAGGTTATAAATGATTTCATATGATAGCTTTCAAGAAAAATTTAGAGATATTACATATTCAGATATCAACAAGGAAACAGTCAAGCTTGGGTATAAATTCATTGTTATGTTATCACACATGGTAGTCGGCAGACTTTTCATAGATCATAATAGACATGAAGGAATACGAGAGGCTTTAATCATTGTCCTTTATCACAAGAAAATGACAAACTTTGAAATAAGATTGATAGGCTCTAGGCATATATCAATATGTAAATACAACACACCTTGCAATGAAAGACGATAACGAAGAACAGTTATGGCCTTACGGCCGACTTAGTGTTTGATCTCAGCTTTCATAACAGTAAATGAAAAGTTAGAAAGATGGCACGCGTGTAATTAAAATCTTACGTGACTCTCTCTGTCACCAATATCTGGGATGAGCTTACACTTGAACAATTCCGTCTATCTTGCTTGGAGACCCGCGGTAAGGAGGCTCAGTTGGAAGCATAGTAATAATTATATTGGACTGTCTTTGCAAGTTATAAAAGAGCTAGCAGGGATTTCGAATCATGAAGGGCTTGAAAAAGCCGAGAGTAGGGAATAGTGTCGATAGACGAGTAAAGGATTCCACAATATGGAGTTGAGCCCGACCTAATGGGTACCTTTAGTTACAAGATTATATTCGAAGATTATTCAAATCGGCTTAAAAAGAAAAAGAAGGAAAGGAGGGAAAAAAAGAAGAGAAGAATATGAAAGGTTTTAAATAATTAATATTATTTTTATATTTGTTTTATTTTCTCAATTATGTTTATATGTACATAAGGGTAAGGTGGCATCGTTGGATTAATGTTGTTAATGTAATGGTGTCACTTTATTATTATTTACATATGATCATATCTGAGAATATAAAATAATATTTAAATGATATTAATATTTGATAATTCTTAAAGGTAAGAACTTATGTTTATTTTACATTGTTTTATTATAATGTTTTCACTTTATAGCTCATGCGGTTCCACCATGAAATATGTTGCCAAGTTATGATAACCTTACCAGGATAGTTTTAGGTCAAACCTGTCGATTTTGATGACCGAACCATATGACCATCCCCTTCCGATGACCTCATTTCGCAATGCTTGCCCTCTCTCTCCGATCTTCATCCTATAATCATTCAAAACAACATTCTCGCCAAGACATCAATTCAAGATTTATAAATTGCTAATTAAAAATCATCAAGTGACTGTTAGGAATTTCATCAATATCAAAATAACTAACTTGTTCATCATATATGTACAACAGCTACAATTAATTGACTCTATTTTACATGATCATGAATAAATTGATACAATGGCTAAAATTAACTAACTCAATTTCATATGATAATTAAATCAATACAATGGCTATAATTAACTAATTCAATTTCACATGATCATGAAGGAATAAGCATCAGCTATAATCATGTTATAACAACGGCTATAATTAACTAATTCAATTTCATATGATCATGAAGGAATAAGCATTGGCTATAATCATGTTATAACAACGACTATAATTAACTAATTCAAATTCACATGAACATGAAGAAATAATTTGGTTCAACGACTATATTCAGTTTAAAATTTTAGGGCAAAATTTGGGATGTAACAAGATGTCTAATCCTTTTACAAATGCCTCATTGAGTTCTTTTCGAAGTTTACTGACTACATTCGTTTGTTCCTCATTGTCTTTCTTAGTTCCAGAGTTCCTTTCATGGTTCCTTATGTCATTTCCGACGTTTCTTCCATCATTCCTTTTGTTTCCAAAGTTTCTTCCATTGTTTCTTCTATCTCTGAAGTTTCTGTCCATTCTACAATACTTTGCTGTATGTCCGAAGTTGTTGTGTAACTGACGTACTGGAGTTTTGCTTCTAGGATTTTGCTGATCATTAGGTGCATGACAATTCCAAGTCATGTGTCCAATGTTGTTACACTTATAACACATGATCTGTCTTCTTTCTTCATAAGGTCTTCCTTCTCTTGATGTCCTTTCATTGGATCTTCTATTTACAGGGTTAGTATTTCCAGACATTCTTCTATTCCTTCTATCATTATCATATTTAGGTTTCCTACAATTAGTTGCTCTATGACCCATACCATGACAATTATGACAATAAAAATCCTTAACATGATTAAATGACTTATTTGTGCAATTTCTTTTCATGTGACCTATTTCATTACATGAAAAACACTTACCTCAAAATTCATACCTGGTTTCCTTAGGAGATTCCACTTGCTTTGGTTCATCCAATATCTCAACTTCCTTGTCTTGTCCAACTTCTTTGGGTTTATCAGAAGATTGATTGGATTCAAACTTATCATCAGATTTATCTTTCTCTTTCGGGTCTGATTTAATTTCAGGCTTCTTTGTAGACATGTTAAATAGATAACCAAGACCAGTCTTATCATAGGTAGGTCTCTGTATTGACATTGAATCATCAAGCTTTTGTCTGCTAGAATAAAGCTTCTTAAGCTGTTGCTTGCACTGAGTTAATTCACCCTTCACAATAGTGTGGTACTTATGAAGTTCTTCATGATCTTCTTTCAGTGTTTCAAACTCAGATGTCTTCTTTGCTAGACTTGCTCTAAGATCTGCATTCTCAGTCTTCAAATCAATTTCAACTTTGCTAGGATCACTCTTTAGAGTCAACTTTAGATTCGTAATCTTCAATTCATGCTTCAAGATCTTGTACTCTGTCTTCAGCTTTGAATAATCATCATCATTAGTTTCAGATTCAGTAAATTCAGGCTTGGATTTGAGATGTTCAATCTTTTCCTTCAATTTTTCAATGTATACTTTGGAGTTTTCATATCTATCCTTCAACTTATCTCTTTCTTTAGTAAGGAGATCAATTTGTTCAAGTGCCTCTTCAATGTTCTTCATCAACTATTCCATATCCATAGGGATCTTACTCAAGCTGTTAAGCCTTTCTTGAGTAATTGCGCTCTGATACCAATTGTTAGAAATAAGAATTACTGGGGGGGGGGGGGGGGGCGGTGAATCAGTAATTTACAAACTTTAGTCCCCAACTGGATATTAATAATTACTTTGAACTATACATAAGAAAGTAAACAAGTAATGCTAAACAGTAACAGTAACCATGCACAAAGATGACTCATAACAACATATTTTGTTAACTAGGGAAACCCTGGCCAAGGGAAAACCCCGGTGGGGATGATACCCACTAGATAATATATTGATATATATGTTCCTTGTTAGAGGATGGACCCTGTTAGGAGTCAGTGAGCAAATTCAATGTAGAGAGTCCCTGTTAGGAGATTTTGAATCCCTGATAGGAGATTTCAACCCTATTAGGAGTTGTGGTATAGTAGATGCAAGATGAGCTCATTTCCCAAACATGCACTTCCAATTACAAGAAAAGCTCATTGCCCAAACAAGTAATTAGACCTCTGGTATATAGGTGCTATAACTTCTTTCTTGACTGATCTCTGATCTTTTGCTTGATCTCGGATCACAAAAATAGCTTTACAAAACTTCACATATATTGCTTTAGAAAAGTTCGCATATCATAATACTTGCACAACTTCCACTTCTTGTCGCAAGATGTCCTTTGCATAAATACCATGCCTTTACATAAATTACTGCTAGGTCAGCTAAGACCATAATACACTTTTCCAACTTAGAGCAAACATCTAGGATGTCGGCCCTAATTGGTCAAGTAATTATTTTGTAAACAAAATATTTCCTTTTCTTTAATTCCTCTATCAAGTTTCACTGGTAAAACATGAATATCTCTTTTTCGTATAGTCTGTACTGACTTCCGAAGTTGTATACGTCATCATCAACATGTATACTATCTCCATCTAACTTCGCTAATCATAATATGACGTCAGTAACAAATTACATACAAAATAATACATTGCTATAAACCAAATTCATACTTAAGACAATATTTTGAGTACTAAAAGCTAAGTATCTTTATTTTTGAGGTTTCCTGTAAGCATGTACATCATGTGTTGCCATAAATGACAACAATTACATATCTTCATTAGCCAATTGTCAACATTAGACTCTAGCTCAACCTCAACCTCATAGTTTGCTTTTCTCTTGCAAAGGTGTCTAAGGTAGATCCTAGTGACTGACAAGCCATAGTATATGCTTGTGAGGTACCACTTTGATCAAAATCAGCTGTGCGAGTGCCTGATTGTGCTTTATATTGCTCTACCTTAGCTACAACCTCAACCTCTATGTTTGCCTAGTCAACCCACTCACGGTCCTCCTTAGTGAAGACAAGATTGGTAGACCCAGTGAGCCACACATACTCTGGGTTGATCTCCTATAGAGTCAGTCTACAAGGGGTCCAAAAACTTGGCTCATCAAAAATACAATCTATCACATCCATCCCTATAGTGTTCGTTGCATAAGACGAGTTAGTCCACTCCTCACCAACAAACATGTGTCTCAAAGCTGCCTTTGATTTCATCAAATTTTTTAATGTGGCATAATTTTAGGTAAATCACATGATACCAAGATGAGCCAACTCCTTTTGCATCATGTATTGCCTTCTTTATGCTAAGGACCAATGCATGATTTGTAGATAATATTCCAAATTTTTTAGACCTTTCAATACTTGATTTCACCCTTTCAAGCTTACCAGTATCCTCCAACATGAGTTCAAGGCAATGGGTTGCACATGGAGACCAATTTTTTTTGGCCACCTCTCCATCAAAAGTTTTCCTGCAACAATTTAAAATTAATTAGAAATTTAGATGTGCTAAATTTTTTTAAAATAAATTTATAGATGTCTATCCGTCAAAACTTAAAAAGTTAAAAGTTTAACTCTAACAACATAACTTGCTGCATTATCTATCACCACCTGGACAACATTTTCTTCCCCCACCTCAAGTATGACTTCCTTAATAGCCTCACATATGTATGTGTCATTTTTCACATGTGAGGAAGTATAAACGGACGTAAAGAACATGATGTATCTTGAAAATAAAACATACTAATTCATTATCATGGACTAATCAACAAATCAAAATATAAATTATTCAAGAGAAAGGCTATGGGTCTAAAGGATATACTGGGTCGACTACTTTTGTAAGCTGCATTCAAAGATTATGTCATAACATTGACAAAGGAAATTTATGCTACCTATGCTCCCGTTGTCGCTATCTATGCCGTTGGATATGTGACATATACGAGAAAAGGATCGACTGCATTTAGGGAAGTAGAATGATCAATCACCTCCACAAGAAACAAGAAAATTTAGGAGTTTCCTATTCCTCTTATCCGTTAGACCATCTTTCATGATGTTGCAACCCTTTTGGCTCCAAGAGTGTCTATGGTCCTCTACCTCAACCTTCATATCATTAACCATTTCTAACAAGAGGGGGACATTTAATTCAGCATTAGATGGGGCTTTAAACCCCACCGACAAATGGTAATGACATCTATCATGCCTTGCCAATAAGGAGACCCAACACAAATAAATAATGATAATCATTAGACAAAGCAGAGTACAACTTCAAACTATAAATTTTAAAATTAAATTTTAAACTTAAAGCAATCAAATTAAAAAAGAATTACTTGACTGAAATAAATGGAATGTTGCAAAAGTGCCAAATCTTGCAATTTTTTTTTCTTGTAGCATCATGTACCTCCTTGTTCCAACCCATGCTCTCAAGTTAGGGTTGTGCACCAAGAGTAGTGCATAGTGCAAAATAACTGTCCAACTTAGATCTCCAAATTCTAGGGCCAAAGGTAACAATGCCACTAGGAGGAGCAGAAGCAAAAGCACTAGGATGAAAAGGAGGCATGGTAGAACCCTCTCCAATACAGTCTGTGGATGTGGATGTAGTTGCAGATGCAGCTCAATGGGAGCCAATAGCACTTAACTCTTCCAATTGCCTCTTCCTAGTGTCCTTTTCTTGTTCATATGTTTCTAATGGAATCTTGCAAAAGTGCTAAAACTCCAAGTGTGTAATGGTGGTTCCCAACCTAACATGTATCACAAACTCCAAGATGAGTCTAAATCTCTGGCAATCCAAGTACAAGCTCTTCCCGAGCAAGCTAAGAGAGATAATGCACATTTAAGTGCCCTTACCGCTGATGCCAAGTGAGCTTATTGGAGACCGCTGAGCAGCCATAGCTAGGTCCTGAGAATCACCAGAATCAACAAGTCTGAAAATACCATGATCCTCAAGGCCAAGTGCAACAACAGATTGAATATCCCTATCAGTGATGGTGCACTGATGTGATCTGAAGGTGATATCCAACTGTGGAGAGTGTCGCAACATTTGACTAAAAAGACAATAATTGAGTTCCATCCCTGAATCATAGTACACATTGAGGAAAATGAGATTCCTCCCAATAGACTTGATTTGAATGTTGTCTTTGTCGACAACAATGTACTCTTCCCCTCCACCAAAAAAAAGGTTGGTAGCCAGTGAACCAGTCTCTGCTATGGTTGAAATGACGAGAGGCACCTGAATCAATGTATTAGGCATACAAGTTCGCATGATCTGCAGGTCTTTTAGCGATGAAGGCGTTAAAGGTAGATTCTGTCTACTCAGTATGCTCTACACTATTTGCTTTGGGCTGCAAATCAAATTGCTTAGCTTGGGTAGCTAATTCAACCTTCACGTGGCCATACTTGTGGCAATAGTTACATTGACTGTTCTTTTTCTTGGAGCCTTCTGAAGTTGGAGTAAAGAACTTCTGTTGAGAAGACTACTGTGAATGAGACTTGCCCTTATCCTTCTGAAATGATTTAGCAACAAAGGCTTGCTCTGTGCAGGTGGAGCTTGAATTGCTACCGAATTGTTGTTTCCACCGATCTTGTTGAACCAGAAGTGTGCAAAGATTTGTGAACTTCAAATCAACACTAGTAGAAGTGATGTTGAGAGTCTTGATAGAATGCTCATACGACTATGATTATCACAATGTCCTCTTCCTCCATCTTGTGTTCAATAGAGCAAGCAACTGATCACAAATTTCATGAATCTTAAACAAATGTTTTGGGAGTGATTTCAGCTCATCCTTGACAATAGAAACTAGAGTTTTCTTGAGAAAGAAGACCCTGCTTTTGTCTAAAGACTCATGAAGTTTCTTGAGATGTTCCCATTTCTCAACAACTGTCTTGCGGGATGGAATCTGAGGGAGCTGATCATCAACCACAGATTATTTGAGAAGCATCACCGCCTCTCGATTATCCTGATCCAATGTATTTTGATTAGTACCAGTTGTAGTTGAACACTATGTAACACCTAGAACAATCTGATAAGTATTTTGATATTCAAAGATTGTTAGCATTCGTTGCTTCCACGTGCCACAATGCTGACCATTGAATTTTTGGTTTTCCTCAAGCATAAAATTTGTCAAAGATGCCAAAGTGCATCTTTTAGTGAAAAACATGAAAATCTGTGAAGGCATGTACTTGAAGGCAAAAAATCAGAAGACCTATAAAAAATGAAGAGGTTCCAAGAAGAAAGCTCAAGAAACCTAGAAGGATTATGTTGTCCGATTTTGGATCCGCTGGCTTGTAAATCAAGTCACCCCAAAATAATGAACGATAACCTAGTTGAGCTCTCAAAAAACCCATCAAGAATTTGGAATTTTCTTTGGATCTGGTACAAAAAATTAGGGTTTCAAACAAAAACAGCCTAGGCTGAAAAAAACTTCAAAATAATGGTGAATTTGCAATTGGATCAAGAAATAAATGGGCGCGGATATGATGCGGAGGGTTTAAAAATCCTAGACGTCGCTCACAGCGATAGATGTGTAGGAAAAATGGGATGAAATGCCAAAGAACAGCCATGATTTTTGCAAAAACGGAGCTCAAAAGCTGTTCAATATGCAGGCGTTTTGCAAAGAATGCTGATCGCACTGATTGCAGTGTAATACAACAAAAATTCTCGTCTCAAAACCACAATCAAACAGCAAAAACGCTGTTTCAAAAAAGTGACCAAAGACACAGGAAAACGCTGCTGAAAATCACAATCAGAGAAGGAGAAATATCTCGCAAAAAATGGCCTGAAAACCCTAGTTTGGTTCTGCAAAAAAATGAGTTTTTCTGCCCACAAATTTTCCAGAAAAAATAATCTTGAAAAATTCAAGGAAATAATTTCCAAGGGGAAATTATAATTTTTTTTTGAAAAAAACCAGAGTTAGTTTTGATACCATATTACGGGAAGTAATTGGTAAAATACTTGTTTGTTATTAATAGTGATCAATAGATCATTATATACAAAAGAATACGCGATGTTTCCTTAGGAAACAATTGTCAAGAATCGAAACATTGTATTCTAACTAACAGCTAATTAATAACTAACTAAATAATCGAAAAATTCTAATATTTACAATAGATTACAAATACACAACCATTAAATAATAATAGACAATAATAGAAGCTATCTATTATTGTAATATTAATCACAATTAAAGGTAAATAAAAGAACAATGGCATAATTCCATTCCTTGCTGGAGCTATCTCAATATATGTTTGTGTAGAGTAAAACCTGTTTTCTTTTTATTTATTTGATTTTCAATTTTTCATTATGTCCTTTCTGTTGCTTGTAGGTAGTTTTTGTGGTCTTAGAGATCAGAGATTATTGTGTTCCATATCTTCTATTGGTGGGGGCTAATGCAGCATTTATAATTGCATTTGAAGGTCAATAAAAGAACAGTGGCAGAACTCCATCAATTGCTGGAGTTTTCTCAATATATGTTTGTTTAGAGTAAACATCATGTTTTTTGAGTTTAGTTGATTTGTGTAATTAAGACAACTATTTTACTTTTTGCACTGAATTTTGAATTAGTTGCAGCAATTTTTAAGCTTATGAGTGTGTATATATGCATGTGCACATTCACACATTTTAAGCAACATAATATAAATTCATTGCAGTTAATGGTTTGTATCAATAGCACATATAGAAAGACAGGTCATGTATGCTAAGTATGATTAGTTTTTATCTTCAATTGGTAATGTAGGAAATCATGTAAATTTGGAGGAAGCATTGGTTGGCAAAGTTTTAGATCAGATCCAATTTCTACTTATTACTCCTGTTGATTTTGTGATTGGGTAAATTTATAGTAACACTCCATCTAGCTTGGCTCAGAGAATTTAAACCTATAGTCTATGGTTATACACTGCAATAACTGATTATTTGGCCAATGCTGCCACCTCCATCATCCAGACTGGTTTATCGTAGATGACTGTATGGAGTTTTAAATGGATTGAATCTTTCAAACATAAATTGATTACTTTTCAAAGATAATCTGACCTCCAATGCCTATTCATGTGTTGAGTGGCTGTTTGTGTTCAAGAATATGTAGGTCATTGCCAATTTCTAATGGGAATTGAGCACCCTTGTGTGCTTGTGATATTTAGTCAAGCACCAAGTCTGGGGGGGGGGTGGGCGCATTAAAATTTTAAATATTTTAAATTTGAAAAGAATCTAGGAGAGTGGGAATTTGTTTCTACTATATTTGATGAAAGATCTGCTTTGTCATCTATCCAGAAACCTTTATTGAATTCTTTTGGTTCCACAAGATATTTTGTATGAATATCCTAGTCTATTGCAAACCAGAAAATACTTTTAAGGTTCAACCTTCATTTTTAAAAAAAGAAAAAGAAAAAAAAAAGAGGGGGTAAATATTTATTCAACCAAAATCAAAGTACAAAGCAAAGGCACACATCCCTCAAAATCACTACATATTCATATCACCCAATATCAGCTGCTCAACAATCCCACTAAACTCAGTAGGTAACTCCTCCCTTCCACTAATATTCCAGCCATCTCCGCTCTCTGAAGCCCACTTCGCCAAACAATCAGCCACTCTGTTCCATTCTCTAGGGATATAACAAAAGGAGACAGAGTCAAGGGGATTACAAAGACTTAAGGTCTGTCTGACCACAGCCGCTAATTGCCAACTAATATTCTCCAAGTTTTGAGTATTCAGTATGTCCACAACAATCTGAGAATTAGAGTCACAGATGATCTTCTTCCAACCTAGGGAGCAACCTCTCTCAAGGGCAGTCTTATTAGCAAGGGCCTCCATAAGATTATTAGAGTATTGACCTTTATAAGTAGTGAAGAGAAAAACCATACCTCCATCATTATCTCTACCTATGCCCCCAATACCAGCATTACCAGGGTTCCCACGAGATGAACCATCTGTATTAATCTTCAAGGTCCTAGCCGGGGGAGGAGTCCACCTCCCATCACGACAGACCCTTTGCTTACCATGACGAGGCCTTGTTCCACAGGTGTCACCACATGTGCTCTCTCCCAAATTCAAATTTCGCACAGTAGCAATATCACTAGGATCAATACTCTCAGACATATCACACTTTGCAGAGATGGTCTCCTAAAGCCTACTAAGAATAATTCTCCATAAATGCAAACTCTCTAGCTTGGAGTTACAGAAAATTCTGCGATTCCGCTCTAGCCAAAGGTTCCATAGAATGAGAGATGGCCCCACCATCCAAGCAGCCCGCAAAAAAGAGGTCTTCGTTGGAGGTCTGCCCAAACTCTCCTAAAGCCAATTAAAGTGGAAGTATGAGCACAGCCCTGTCGCCAAGCCTCCCACCATCTGTGCCAAATCTCTCCCGAATAAGGGCAGTGAAAGAACAAGTGAGAAGTACATTCCTCATTGTTCAAACAAAGGAAACAGATAGAAGGTCCCTGAAAACCTCGTTTGCGGAGATTCTCCCAAGTGAGGCATTTGTTCTGAACCAACAACCATAAGGAAAAATTACATTTCGGCCAAGAAAGGTTAAACCAAACCTTCTTCCACCAGTTCACCTCCTCTGGGCCATGCAGGTTCCTGTCAAGCATAGCATAACCTTGAGCCACAGTAAACTTGCCTTTTGGGCTAGGGCTCCAGGCCAAGACATCCCCGCTCATGAATAGAACTGCAAAATCTTCCTTCCAAAGTTTTAGTGAGAATAGCACGATCTTCATCAGAGCCACCCACTGGCCACTCCTGGGTGTCCTTCCAACAAGTCACCTCCACCTGACCCAAACGCTTGACTGTCTTTAAGTGCTCCACTCTAACCCATCTAGCATTAGTAAAAATGTGGCAAAGAGTCTAAAGCTGGGGAAAGCTAGAAAGAATGGGAGGATGGCCGTCCCAAGAGTCTTGCCAAAACAGGGCATCAGAACCACTGTTACAAATCCAGAAGAGACCCTGCTTGATAAGTTGAGCGCCCTTCTTAAGAGTGTTCCAAATGCAAGAACCTTTACCCACCAGAGTAAGTCTTGAAATATCAAGATAATCAGCACCCGGAAAATACTTGTGGACAAGAATCTTGGCCCAGTCCTGTTCCTGACATTTACACCATCTCTAGTACAGCTTGGCAGCTAAAGCTGTGACAACAAGGGCCATCGATCTAAGTCCAAGGCCCCCAGCATGCTTTGTTCTACACACAGATTCCCACTTAATGAAGCTCCATTTTGAAGAGAGAAGGCTGCCGGACCAGAGGAATTGCTTGGATAAAGCATCAAAATCCCTCACAAAATTAGAAGGGGGAACCTGCATGCAGCATCTATAGATTGGGAGAGACTGCACCACAGTCTTAAGGAGAACCACTCTTCCAGTTGAAGATAACCATCTCTAAGTCCAATGACTAACCTTACTCCAAAATTTATCAAGAATCCCCTGCTAGTAATCTCTTCGCTGAGAACCCATGACTAAAGGAACTCCAAGGTACATCAAAGGAAGATATCCAATTTGAAATCTTAAAATCTTGCAATCCTGTTTTGAATAAGATGAGGAGTGTTAAAGAAATAAATAGATGACTTGTCCTCATTAATACGCTGCTCTGAAGCTTTCAAATAGATATCCAAAGCACACCTAAAGTTAACTACCTCATTGATTCTAGCCATGCCCATTAATCCAGTGTCATCCACAAACTGTAGATGAGAATAAGAGGGAAGATTATTATTCCATCTCCAACCTTGGATAAGCCCTTGCCTTACCTGTGATTTTAAAAATCTTGCCAGCCCCTCCGCCATGATAATGAATAAATAGGGAGATAAAGGATCTCCTTGTCGAAGTCCCCGAGAAGCCCCAAACAAATTAGACGATTCCCCATTAATGAGGATAGAAAAGGAGGAAGAGGTCACAACTTAGAACCCAAGTCACCCACTCCTCATCAAAACCAAAGGCCAAGAGAATTTTCTGTAAGAACTCCTAGCTCACCCGATCATAAGCTTTAGCCATGTCGAGTTTAATAAACATAGCTTTCTCCTTGGATGTTGACATAGAGTGGACCGCTTCCATTGCTATCACAACCCCATCCAGAATCTGTCTGCCTTCAACAAAACCCCCCTGTTCAGCAGAGATCAAAGCACCAAGGAATGGTTTAAGTCTCTTAGCGACAAGTTTGGTAATGATCTTATAGACAACATTACATAGCGCTATAGGCCTGAATTGGTCCAACCTATTAGCCTCCTCCTTCTTAGGTATAAGAGCCAAGAAAGTGGAATTCAAAGACTTAAGCATTTGTTTATTTCTATGAGATTCCTGTACCACTTCAAGGAGATCAAACTTTATTATTTCCCAGAACGCCTGGAAAAATTCAATTGGGAAACCATCAGGACCAGGCGCCTTGCCTTTTTTCATACCAAAAACAACTTTTTGAAGCTCTGGTAACAGGATAGGACTTAAGAGGGCCTCATTCATATCAACAGACACCAAGGGGGGGATACAATCCAAAATGGCACGCTCCTCATCCTCAGCAGGAAGGGCATCCCTAGTGAAAAGATTAGAAAAATAATTGATAGCTTCCCTCAAGATTTCTCCACAAGAAGAGATCTAGTCACCATCAGATGAGACAAGAGAGGAGATAGAACTACCCTGTCTTCGAGCCTTGATCGCGTTGTGGAAGAAAGTAGTGTTCCTATCCCCTTCTTGTAACCAATCAACATGAGATTTCTGCTTCCAGAAAATCTCCTCCCTAAGCTCCCATTCCTCGAATTTCTTTAATGCCGTGATCTCAGCTTTACTCAAATCATATGTCATCCCTTGATCTCTAATCTGACGGGTAATCATATCCAGATTGGTCTGAGTAGCTAGCTTCTGAGCATGGAGATTCCCAAAATGATGTTTATTCCATCTCTTAAGCTTGTACTTCACGTGTTGGAGCCTCTTGCTGAAGGTGTACATGACCGTTCCATGGGCAGGCTTCCCCTCAAACCACCAGTCCACCATAAGATCAGGTAAAGACAAGTCTCTGAGCTACATCAACTGAAATTTGAAGGAGGGGCGTTTGGTGACATTGTATGAGGTGATGGAAAGCTTAATGG
Source organism: Cupressus sempervirens (assembly GCA_028749045.1). Lineage (NCBI taxonomy): Eukaryota > Viridiplantae > Streptophyta > Pinopsida > Cupressales > Cupressaceae > Cupressus > Cupressus sempervirens. Next base: position 383,196,495 of record CM053786.1, read on the forward strand.
GCCAGTGGTTAGAGCCCCTCTAGTCCAGAATCTCAGCATTAGTGACCCAACTGTTGTTCATCCAATAACAGGAAACCAAAAATCTGTCAAGCCTTTCTGAGATAGCATCACCCCCACATCTCCGATTATTCCATGTAAAGACACCATTGGATGTCTTCACATCAATGAGATTCAAAGAGCCAATCATATCCCTGAGCAGATTTGAAGACGAATTTGGCCTAGCTAGCCCACCCCATTTTTCCTCCAAACTAGTGACAGCATTAAAGTCACCTGCCATAATCCATGGGAGAAAAGGGTCAAGGGACCGAATGAATCTGATATGAGTCCACAAATGTGATTTACCTAAAAAATCAGCAGGAGCATATATATTTGATAAGAGACACCTTTCTCCCGTTTCAAAAAATGAGGCAACCAGAGAGATGGAGGACCGATTGGAGATCCACCATAAGGGGGTAACTTTACGAGGGTCCCAGAAGCAAGCTACACCTCTCGAACTGTTCAAGGCACCAACTCCCTGCCAAGAGCCTTGAGGCCAAATCCGCGAGGCACAGTTAGCCAATCCCTCCATTGAAAGCTTAGTTTCTTGAATAAAGATCACATCAGGAGACTGAGACTCAATTAATCTACGAACAACCTTTTGTTTGGGGATGTTGTTCAACCCCCTTACATTCCATGACAACACAATCATTTATGGGGGTGAGAGAAATGAGAATCAATGGGTATCATAGACCCAGACTCAACCAAATTTTCACCCATTATCTTTACCTTCTCCTGATCAGTCTTCCTACCACTCTTTGACGGTTTATCCAAAGACCCCTTTTTGAATGATTTTTGTTGTATGCCTAAGGAAAGTGGAGCCTTATTAACCTTAGTACGATCTGAGGTCCCCTTCTATTTATTGGGGATAGGAGCCGCCAAGACAGGACCCATCACGCCCTGTGATTCTCCCGTATCTCCAATATCCTGCACTAGAGGAGGCAAATCAATATCTAGCTGTCCAGCCTGTTGTTCCCCTGTGGAAAGAATCTGATCCTCATTCTGCATATTCCCAACCTGAACCTCCTGCTGTCCATTGACCTCCAAAAGAAGCTCCACTGGGGTACCTTCCTCTTGGGCCAAATCTTCAAGAGCCTCAAACTTGTTAAAGGTGTCTTCAGTCTGCCTGTCCCTCCAGGTTCTCTTCTTTCCTTTACCTTTGTTACGAGGCTTGACCTGAGTAAATCCCTTGCTATCAACAGGTCCCATAGATGAAGTAGTCTTCCCCTTGCCCTCCCCATGGGGTCCAGGAGCAGCCAAAGAGGGGGACTTGTTTCTGCGGCAATTGCGATATAAATGCCCATATTCATGACAAATTCTGCATCTGAATGGTAAGGTCTCATAGTCTAGCTGTTGGATCCAAGAAGATTTAATTCATGCAAATTTCCATAGAATCTGGCAATGGATTATTTAAATCAACTTCTACACAAATATGGGCAAAGGAAATTACCTTATGATCCTGCGTCTGTGTAGCTGAACCCACAGGTTTCCCAAGAAGCATTGAGATTGAGTGAAGAATATCTTCTCTCCAGAATTCCAAAGGCAACCTCGGTAAGCGGATCCACATCGGAACTCGTGAGGGAATTTCCTCAGCCGAGTTAAAGCCCATATGCCAGGGCTTGATGAAAAGCCCCACCTGGTTAAAGAAATAAGGGCCCCTTTCAAATGCCTTACTCTTGTCTGACATGCTGGAAAAGATGACCATAAAGTAGTTATTGGCTGCTAGCAGAATCTCCATATCTCCTTCTGGGTTCCACATCCGGCGAGCCCAGGATTCTAGTACCTGCAAGGAAAGGCGAAGACCCAAAAACTTATAATAAGGGCATGATTGCTCCAGTATTCAACATCTTTTGACACTTGATCAGGTTGTATAACTAAGATTGGCCGGTCCTCGGCTCTTTGCAAGCATCCATTCACTTTCTTTAGTTGAAACCCCCCTTTTGGAGAAGATTCTCCATCTCCCGATTGCGGCTTACCATTCAGATCCTTGTTATTGGCATGCATTGAAGACGAATGCTCCCCCATCACCGCATCACCAGCAGGGAGCTGAGAGGAGGGAAAGCCTCGATCTTTCATTCAAAATCGACACGGGACTCAGCAATAGTGAGGAGGTACCGGGGCAAAAGCCCCACCAACACAACTCACCACAGCCCTCTCCAAAGACAAACCACAGCAATATATTAGTTGCAGAAGGATCTCCCGCGGTTTGGAAAAACCCGGCCACTCAAGGCACCAGCGTTGACCAATGTGGAAGACAGCACAACAGACTCAGGCGACTTCCAAACCTCCAACGCGCAGGTGAAGCGCAGACCAGAACGCAGCAGGGGCTAGGGCACGAAGGCCCTAGCAGACACCAGACCACGTGCGCACGCCATCCAAGGCATAATGTAATGTTATTGATATCAATCATCAAGGTTCAACCTTCATTATCCCTGCATGTATTCCGCAATTGCTCCCTTATTTTCCATTGAGATATCTCTGTTGATCTTCCACATTTGTGAAGGAAGTGCATGGTTGCAGGCCTGGGGGAAAGCTAGGGGGAATGTTTTTGAACCGTTTTCTTCAGGTGTCTTTTTGTGGTGAGAAATTCAGGGTGTTTGTGATACTCTCAACATAGGTACAGGGTAGTATTCTGGGTAATTCTTTAATCTAAATTTGAGAGTGCTGAATGTGATGATTAATTCGAGCCTTTCTTGTGATTCATTTTTCAGATAGGCTATCTAATACTTTTTAATTTTCTTGATTTCATTGATTAAAAGCTCAAGAATTTGCTTTCCTGAATGCAGGTATTTATTGCAGAAAAAACTGTTCTAGCATTATTGTAGTGAAATGGCTGCCTTATTGCAGGAAATAGTTGAAAAGCTTGAGGAATGATTTCATTTGACCAAGAAAAAACAACCCTATGTGAATCCTGATTTGGATCCAGTCTTACTTGTACCTGGCATAGGAGGTTCTATATTGACTGCTGTAGATGAAAATGGCCACAGAGAACGTGTCTGGGTTCGTCTGTTTGCTGCTGATCATGAAATCCGAACGAGGCTTTGGTCTCTCTTCGATCCTAGCACTGGTACAATTTTTTTGTTTTGGGACATTTAGTCATATCCTTGGACTTCAATATTTATCATCACATGATTGATACATTGACTGGAGTCAGTGAATTCTTGGAATTCTGCTCTCATAAATTTGTCCTGCATTAATTCACCCTTGAGCCTATATGCCAGACAATAATTCCTCAGCATGTAATTCCTCTCATTAATTTTTTGGTAATCGTTATGCTTATTTTATTTGATCTCTTGTGGAAGACACAGTAGAAACAATGTTTTTAAGATTTGTGTATACATAATTACCAAAACCATTTTCATATGCACGTTTTAAAGATAAAACTATCCAATTTCTCTGTCTACCTCAACATCCAGCATATTAAACACATGGACATTTGAGAAAGATTCAACTGTGAAGCTAAGCACCATGAGTAAGGTGAGGTCACATGATACAAAAGGCTACCTGAATCATCTCCATAATGAAACATTAGGATCCATTAGGATCTGGGAATGTAAAATCTTCATCAGTATGAGGTTTCTAGAAAATGATTGGGAGCAGAAAACACATGATTTAGTTTACGGAATAGAACTACGGATCTTTTACGGGAAGTGATTTTGAAACGAGTGTTGTGATTTCACAACTGCCACAACAAAAGCTGAACTACTGCCAGCATGAAGGGTGTTTTTATCCTGATATATCATTCATGAATGTATTGTCCCCACAATTTTCTTCAATTTCTTTAAATATAATAAACCCTTGTCCAAAATAATTGTCACACATTTGATGGTAAGTATGAAAGTACTTCAGGGATTATAGTTTAACAATATATTAGATAATTGACATTTGATGCTTAGATTGTATCTCAAAAAATATTGAACTTAAACTCTTATCTCTGCTGTAAATCTTCCTGCAATTTGTGGTGATCTTTCTTTATTTAAATGCTTTTGAAGTGTCTTAGAGTCTGATTGAATCAGGACTTTCCATCCACTAACTCGGTAATAGGAATTAAGAGGTTTTTGTCTGTTATTTCAGACCTTTAGGAGTTTCATTCTCAAATTGCTGAACCATGGTTCATGTTCCACAATGGTTCACGTTCCACAATGTACGATATTGTAAAATATTTTCACAATTTTTTTTGTACTTCCCCTTGATTTATCTTCCTTATATATGCATTTTCTTATAGACAACTCTTCATTCACACACCTTTTGACATTTTCTTAAAACTGAACTTTATTAAATTTTAGTTTTATAATATTGATTATTCTGCCTTGAATGCTTCTTTTATAAGCCTCTATGGTTTATAATTAAGATGACAATCATAGAAATTGCTGTAACGAATGTAACCTGTGCATAATTCTCAGCGACCTTTCTAAATTTTTTTGTTATAACATGATGTATCTGATAGCCTTTTGAATTGGACAATTTTTAGTGTAGGTTTGATAATTTAAATTCTTTGGTGATTTTAGATTTTTGTCATTATTTTAGGCGGGGCATTACAATCCACCCTTTCCAAAATCGCTCATACTCAGGCAACTGGAAACAGGATGCTGAAGAATTTCTTTGCTCTCCCATGTTGCATCTTGTTGGGATGGTCTTTCCATGGAATCAGATACTGTCATTTTTTTTCTTCTTAGCTTTCTTTCTCTAAAATCTATAATTGCCACAGGAATTAGAATCAATGTTCCTTTACTATCCTACGAGGTAGTTTCAATGAAGAAATTATAATTTGACTTCCTAAAATATCTTTCATTATTTTTTGCTGTTATTAACTCGAGGAGCTCCAGCAGTAATTCCTTGTAACACTACGTCTTTATCCACTGATTGAAACCTTACTCCATAATCTGATGATTTTGAGTAAACTCTTCCAAAGAATGTATTCATTGCCCTCCTAAGACCACGTTGGTTTCTCCTATGCCCACCATATAGGAGTCATCATGCAACTTATATCTACCAAGTTGAATTTTCGTAGTGCATGGAATGATAAAACCATCAACAAATGTAACATTGAAATCTTCTATTTTTAAATGTCTTCTAGCAACTAATCCTTCATCAATGAAATTGTGAGTTGTTCCACTGTCTATTAGGATTGTAGCTTTGTGCTTGGATGATATTCAGGAGCAGCTGACAAGGTTGCAAGTGTGTCCTTTGAATATTCACATTCATTTTTGGAATAGTTTCACACTTTGCTACTTTCGATTCTGATTCTTCCTCGTCATGAGACATTATTTCTATGTAATGCACTGACCTTTGACTAGACAAAGGTGTCCAAGTTCCATGGTTTCCCCAAGAAAAGCATAAACCATTTTGACACATTTTGTTTTTGGTTGGTTAATCAAAATTATGCTTCATGTTGAAAGGCCCTTAGTCTATTGGTGAAGTTGAATGGCTCACAAAGAGCCCACCAGGGATCAAGTCTTACTAAGTGCAAGGCCCAACACCATAAGGGATGAGGCTGGGATCGTGCCCCGGGTGATTTTGATGGTGTTGGATGCCCCCCAGTCCTTGGCCCTAAGTTGAAGAGGTGCACATGTGGGTCCGTATCCGGTTCCTAACCCCTCAACCAAAAAAAACAGAAAAAAAAATTACGCTTTGTTGTAAATGTCAATTTTTTAGAAAAACACTTTTGAAAAAGGTTCTGGATTCAGCCCTATAGTAAGGTTTTCTTCTTGGCTATGGAAGTTTCTAAATTTTATTGCTCTTTTGATAGCTTCTTGAAGTGTCCAGGGATCAAAGTCCTTAATCAAACCTTAAAGAGGTTCAATTTGTCCTTCAATAAAAATGACAAACTTCTTTCCAAAACATCATGTACTGTTAATGACAATCTTTTGAATTCTTCTACATATCTTTGTTCTATCCCTTCATGTTTTAGTTCTGCCAATTATCTAAAATGGACTTCTGGGTTTTGTTGATTCTCATAATTAGTTTGTGACCTTGGGTAACCAAGTAATGGACATAATAATAAATAATATCAAATTAACTTAAAATTAAAATCTTATTAACTTTAATGAATGGTTAACATACATGAAATGAAGAGATGTGACTCGCTTAAACAAGAGATATAAAAGGGCGATTATTTTATTGAGGACATCCATCCATCAATTAACAATTTAATAATCAATTGAATAATGAAGCAATCAATCAATATGGAGATAAATAATTATTTTCAAAAGAACAATATTGTAATCCTTGTAATATGTGAAAAAGAAGAAAATAACCCCCAAAAAAACAATATAGTAATCCTTATAAATGTCAAAAAGGTTTATAAAATTATATAAAGAAAAGAACTTCACTTTTTTTGGACAAAGTTTGAAAAATTCTCAAAAAGCTGGAAAAATCATTGATAAATTTAATGAAACATGTAAGTACATCCCTTTCTTTCTTGTAATACTCAACAAACTTGATAGATTCCCTTTGTTGACCTTTCATCTTCAAGGAAACAACCAACAATCTTAAAGTATGAAAAATTGTTGATAAGATGTGGAATCATTGTTCATGAAATAGGCATTCCATATATGGATAAAAGATATCAAGCTGCTGAATTGTCAGTTTTATGAGATACATGTATAAAGATATGTGTACCAATACGACAAATCATGGAGAAACTAGAAAATTTGACTCAAATGTGAAGTTTGTAGAAGTTGCAACCTGATTTAGCTATCACTAGAATAGCTCATGCTATCCCATTAAAGGCAAGAGGACTTGGTACCAATCACTTAGTTGAACTTACTTATGCCTAGATTTATGAGTCTTACTTGACCTCTTTATTGTTAAAAAAATTGAGAAGATTTGGGTACAACCACTTTGGTGAGAAAATACAAGTTTAATATGTTCCAATAATTCTTGATTGAATTATTAGAGATAATTCAATCTATAATTTGATTTAAACTATTGAAATGTTAACATATAGAAATATTTTTTGTGAGATAAATATAGAAATTTATTTAAAGTCATTATTTTAAATCATATTCGTAGATGTGAACAATTGTATTTATGAAGTGGTTGTGGTTTGAGTTCTTTTTGGCAAAAGGACTGAAATGAGAACACTCTAGGTTAAAATAAGGGTAGCTTAAAAGCAGTAAAACCTGGGGGCCACACCTCCCCCAAAACCTTTAAGTACCCATCCTCGAGATGTCCTTGCACCAGGTACTTAAGAGTACTTGAGTATTCCACCTCTGCTATTCTGTAACCACATCCATGTCGGAACAGGTACTTGAATTTCTATTTTTTAAATTTAGTATTGGGCATGTACTATGTTACTATGTTAAATGTTCAATGGTTTTGGTTCGTATTCCAATGTTGCTATGTTCAAGTATTTCAATTTGGTATGTTATACTAAAACATCATTTCATTACTAGCATTTCAAGCTCTAAATGTGTAATTTACAACACCCCACTACCCCCTGTCCTCATCATTGTCACCTTGCCGTCCCCTTGACGTCCTGAAATTGTGGCCCTTTGTCTCGCATCTTGGAAACACATTCCCAAGTCTCAAAATACCCAAGCTCCAATGCTACACTACTTAAAAATGTTCTTATTGGTTTGAAAAAAAGCATTAAAGTCATGGAAATATACACGGAGTATTGGGCTTTTCCTGGCTCCGATTTCCAAGTTTGCATAGGATCCAAGCTTATCAACCTAGGTGTCTTGTGGGGTTCTGTGGTGCTTGGGCCAAACCTTGGGTGAACACTAACTTAAGGCATCTTGAATTAAGGGCTTGGATATTACAAGTTTAATGATATGGTGACAAAATCAAGAGGATCTAGTAGCTTAGCTTGACATCATTTGGTTTGAATACAAGGTTGTTCTGCCCCTAACCCTATAGCGTGTATAGTGCTATGAGTAATCAGCTTGTGGCTACCTTTTTTCTTAAATAAGTTAATAATCATATGTGTGTGTGTATCCTAGGAGTTATATTTGAGTATCTAAGTCAGCCTAGGTGGTATCTAAGGCATAATTGTTGCGAGCATGAATGCTGATGATATTCCTATGGGGGAGTATTGTAGATATGTTATTATGATGGTATGTTACATTCATGACTGAGTTTGTTATTAATGTCAACATAACATTTTTCTATGTTACTTGACAGAAGAACAGCGGAAAGATCAGGTTGGTACGGACGACTAGTTGAGTATTCTAACTATTCGAGGTTATGGGAGATACTTCTGAGTAGCTAGTATATGTAGTTAACATTGGAAGAAGAAATGATAAGATTGGAAGAAGTTATGTTAGTTTTGGTGATGTCTATTTTGAGATAGAGTTTATAGAGGCATGTTCTGGTAAAATTGTTATATCTCTTAGCAGAGTTATTATTCTAAGGAGCGAGGTTGAGAATGTGAAGAAGACATGTTGATGATGACGTGGCTAAGATTGCTCGTCATAATATTGCCTGTACGAAAAGTTATTCAAGTTGCAAGGCAGAAGATTAATGTTATCGCTAAGTGTAATGTGTTCTCAATGTGATCCTATAATAAATAATTGAGAAGGTCTAATAGGCGACTCAGGAATTGTTTTATGGACTCGGTATAAAGGAAGGACATTTTCCTTTATCATTGTATGGTTTTATGATTAATGATAAGCAACAGTAAGAGGGGAATGCGAAGTTGAGCAGAGCAGTGCGGAAGTGAAGAAAACTTCATTGCCAAGGTTTTGCTGAGTGATCCGAGGTTTGATATTTGGACTGGAGGTTGATGGCCTGGTCTACAATGTCTGACAATGATTGGTTCGGTTGACAGAACAAAATGAAAGAAGAACATAATAGTAAATTGCATGTTTGAGCAATGAGCTCTTCTTGTAGTTGAAATTGCATGTTTAGGTAGTGGGCTCATCTTGCATACATTGTACTACAACTCCTAACAGGGTTGGAATCTACTAATAGGGATTCAAAGTCTCCTAATAGGGAGTCATATGTACTAAATGTCGTAATAGATTCCTAACAAAGTCCATCCTCTAACAAGGAATATTTATATTAGTACATCATCTTGTGGGCATCATTTCTACTGAGGTTTTCCCTCTGATCAATGTTTTCCCTAGTCAACAAATATGGTGTAATTGTCTATGTGCATTTTATTATGGTTGCTATTTACTTTGGTTGAATGGTTAAGTTTGTTTAAAGAAGATAAATATTTCAATTGTCAGATAACTGATTCACCCCCCTTCACACCCCCCCCCTCTCCGTTATCTTTGTGGACTATTGTTTCTAACAATTGGTATCAGAGCATTAGGTCCTTGAAGATAAAGCTTAACAACTTTGGGAGATCAGTGGTGAGAAAAGATAGTCCTAAGTCAGATAGTGGAAATTTCGACACAAACAATAAAGCTTCTTAGTAAGAGATCAGAATTGTATACTGAATTGAGCACTAAGTTTTTGGATAGAGGCATAAGTAAAGACATATTTAGATTTGAAGAAGGCATGAAGATCAAGGAAGGTATTGATCTAGTTATGAAAAGAGAAAAAGAAGGTATGGAAATTTTTTCTTGTTGGATATGTTGTAATGGTCCTTACCAATAGGCCACTAATAACCACTGATACTAAACTGTGATATTTCGTCAAACACTTGACATGCAAACTAAATACACTGCTGAAAGTAAAATGCTGAATAAAGGAAATTGTTGTGCAACAAATCTACTCAAATAACTGATATAAAATAGTGCTAATATATTCATTCAGTGATAACCAGATGCTTTTACATATGATATGCAATTTTTTAACTCAAAGTATTACAACATGGCACATTACAAACAAACCCTTACTGGCTGAATGCAACTGAGAATTTTTGAAACTACAAATTGAAATGAAAGAACCTGGATTGAGCAAATGCTGGAGACTGAATGCTAAAGATGGAATCATGGAAATGCAACTCCAACCTGCCCTTAAACTTGCTGACCGTACGGCCTGCAGATACAACTGTACATGTACAGACTGGTACAGCACTTGGCAAAGATAAATGCTGGGCTGAAAGGTGCCGAAATTGGTATGGAAATAATTGCCAAGCTCCAAGGAAAATTCTCCCAGAAAATAAAAATCAAACTCCTAGCCAACAGTGAGATATGAGCAAAAATGTATGTCCAGGCTGAAAATCAAACCCTGTTGGAAATGTCCAAATAAGCCCAACTTGAAGTAGCTGAATACCACTTCCAAAGTGCAACCCTTCAAAGGGTATTTCACCTCCTCAGTTATGCAAATCCTTAGGAGACTCCGTTCCTAATGATCAAATGACAATCTGCAGACCAAGATGGCGCCACAAATGCCCCAAAGAGAAAAGTAGTGTAAACTCAAGTCATAGGATGTCCAAATGAGAGGCCAAGCATTTTATTTATTTACTTTCCTAAGAAGCCACTAAGAACTTCTAGAAGTATCCATAAAATATTCTTATGAAATTCCTTTATAATGCACTTTTATATAAAAAGTAACTTTATAAAACAAAAAGTGCAACTCAACTCAAAATTATAATATTTTGGCCTCACATAACACATAAAATAAAAATATGATAAACCCCATCTTTCCAAGAGCAAAATAGAGCATCCAATCCCAAAATAATCATTAGAATGACTCTCTCACCAAAATCATTTGTCTACGAGAGTCCATGATAGGCAAATTCACTAAAAATGACATGTCACTAAAAAGGGGACATGACGGTCTGCACCTTCTGAAATTGCTTGCCCTCAAGCAATCGTAAAGCTGGATGTTGCAAAATATCTTCTCCCTCCCATGTGGCATCCTCCTTGGGTAAATCTCTTCACTTCACTAAGTACTCTTTGATAGTCCTACGGAGCTGTCTCTCTCTGTTGTCAATGATGTACTCAGGAACAAGAACCAATTTCCCTTCATCATCCAATGGAGGAAGGAATGTTGAAGGCACAACATGCTGACCCAACGCCTTCTTGAGCTGTGACACATGGAAAACATTGTGCACCCTGCTGTCTGTTGGAAGCTCAAGCTCATAAGCCATCTCACCTATCCGCCTGATAATCCTGAAAGGGCCATAGTATCTAGGCTTAAGCTTCTTTGACCCCCTCTTCCTGAGAGTAGACTGTCGGTAAGGCTGTAGCATGAGGTAAACCATGTCATCAACCTCAAAACTCTTCTCTGTCCTCTTCTGGTCTGCATACTGCTTATGCTGATTCTGTGCTTTGACAATATTATCTTTGAGAGCATCAACAAGGTCCTTGCACTCCTGAAGCAAATCCCCAGCACAAGGAACTCTAATATCACTCATAAGAAAATCAACAAAGCTCGGTGCATTAGAGCCATATAGTGCTTTGAAAGGAGTCATCTGAATAGACATGTGATAGGTAGTATTATAGCAATACTCACATAAATAAATCCATCTAACCCATGCTTTTTGCTGACCATCCACGTATTCCTCAAATATCCCTCCACCCACTTATTTACTATCTCTGTCTACCCATTAGTTTGTGGGTGGTAACTGGTGCTAGGTGAGAGCTCAGTGCCACATAAACGGAACACCTCCTGCCAAAAATGACTCAAGAACCTGTCACTCACTATGCTCCAGGGTATCCCATGTAGTCAAAAAATCTCCCTGAAAAAGACTTCAGCCACCTGCATTGCTATGTAAATAGTAGTGATGCTATGTAAGTAGTAGTGATGGGAAGGAAGTGTGCATACTTCATCAACCTGTCTACCACCACATAGATGCAATCTTGCCCTTGGGCCTTAGGCAAGCCCGTAATGAAATCCATGGATATGACTCCCATTTCTTGTTAGGGATGGGAAGTGGCTATAGGAGCCCTGCTAGAAAGATGTGCTCTTGTTTGTTCTGCTGGCAAACAAGACACTCTCTAACATACTGTGACACATCTACCTTGAGCCCCTTCCATGTGAATCGCTCGCGTACCTGCTTGTACGTTTTGAAGTATCCAGGATGTCCAACTCTAGGTGATCATGAAGTGCTCTCATAACAATATGCTTCACTTTCGATCCTGGGACTAAGAATATCCTGTTCTTGTAGGTAATCAAATCATCCACAAGTGTATACCTGGTATCAACAACTGTCCCAACAACAATCCCGGATGCCCATGAATCTTTAGCATACTTAGCAATGATCAAGTGCCTCCAATTTTCTGATATCTGAATCATAGCACTGAGATGTGGTCTATGTGACAATGCATTTGCTACCACATTCTGAGTCCCTTTCACATAGGAGATGTCAAAATCATAAGCCTGCAGTTTACTAACCCACTTTTGCTGCCTGTCATTGAGATCTCTCTGTCCAAGGAAATGTCTCAAACTATTGTGGTTAGTTTTAATGCAAAACTTACCACCCACGAGATACTGCCTAAATTTAGCCAATGCATTCATAATAGCCAACATCTCCTTGTCATATATACTAAATGATCTCTCTGGTCCACAGAGCTTCCTGCTCTCAAATGCAATGGGGTGCTTGTCCTGCATCAGAACAACACCAATACCCTCTCCAGATGCATCACACTAAAGCTCAAATGGCTTCGAAAAGTCAGGCAATGCTAACACAGGGCACGTAGTCATGATCTCTTTGAATCTCTCAAAGTAAGCTTGTGCCTCAGGTGTCCAAACAAAGGCTCCCTTCTTCAACAAATCTGTCATAGGAGCTGCATGACGTGAATACCCACTGACAAATCTGCGGTAGAAACCACACAACCCAAGAAACCCTCTCAATTGTGTCAGGTTCTCTGGAGTAGGCCAATCCACAATAGTACGAATCTTATCAGGACCCATCCTTGCTCCCTTTGCACTAATGATGTGACCCAAATACAGTAGCTCTGTAATGCCCAAATCACATTTGGACTCCTTAGCGTACACGGACTCCGACTGCAGGATCCCCAAAACTATCTCCAAGTGCTCCATGTGCTCTTGCCAAGTCCGATTGTAAATCAGAATGTCATCAAAGAAGACTAACACATACTTCCTCAACTGGTGATGAAAGACCTTGTTCATGGTGGATTGAAAAGTAGCTGGCGCATTGGTTAGCCCAAATGGCATGACCACAAACTCAAAATGCCCACAATGATATCTGAAGGCAGTCTTCTCAATATCCTGATCTCTAACTTTGATTTGATGGTGGCCGGATCTCAAATCAATCTTCGTGAAGTAACATGCACCGTGAAGCTCATCAATCTGTGGAATGGGGTACCTGTTCTTGATTGTCCTTTTGTTCAACACCTTGTAATCAATGCACATCCTTAATGTACCATCCTTTTTCTTCACCAGCACAATCGAAGAAGCAAAAGGAGACTTGCTAGGCCTGATGTGACCCGTCGCAAGAAGCTCCTTGATGGTTTTCTCAATCTCATCCTTGAACCTCTTAGGATGCTTGTATGGTGTAATCATCACGGGTTTAGCACCCTCCTCCAACTCAATGATGTGCTCAGTACCTCTATTTGGTAGTCTGCTAGGTGGAATGTCATTGAAGACTCTGTCATACTTCACTCTCAACCTCTGTATGTCTGGGTGATAATCTGTCTTATGCTGTCCCTCCTGTGTAGGCATGACAGTACATACGGCTGCCCACTCAATGTCATCATGTTTAGTTAACCTCTCCAGCCGTCTGAAGGAAATAGTCCTGATGTCTCCATTCCTGATGGCTCTCAAAATGTGTTGCTTCCCATCCACTTCAAACTTAATCTTCATGTCCTTCAATCTGAAGGTGACCTCTTCCAATGAGCGCAACCACTCCATTCCAAGAACAATATCCAGATCACTCATGTTGACAACATGGTAGTCCGCCTTGAACTCATAGTTGTTCAGGTGTAAGGGCAAATTTCTAACCATCCTGTTACACTTAAGAGTGTAACCATTAGCAACTTGTACTCGTAGTCCCTCAAACTCCTCAGTCATAATTCCATGATGTTCAACAAAATGTGCATAAATGAAATTGTGCGTAGCACCTGTATCAACCAAAGCAATAACTCTCTACCCTGCTAGAACACCACGCAATCTAAAAGATCCTTCCTGCTGAATGCTAGACAAGCGTGCCTCTTGAAAGTGTAACTTGGGCTCCTCCTTAGTCTCTGGAGCTTCTGCTTTTACCTTGGGCTCTGCATCACTATGATCAAACTCATGTCCAGAATTATCAAAGTCTGAACCCTCGTAGTAAGCCCACATAACCCTGTTGGCCTTCCCTTTAGGCCTCATAGGACAATCATGATCTCTAGGACCCTTGCAATAAAAACATAGCTTCTTCCTGTGCAAGTCATTCAGCGTCTCCATATCCAAAGGTGCAGTAGACTTACCCTTGGTGTCAACTTTTTTGCCCTTGTTTTTATCAAACTTCTTATTGTCCTTGAATGAAGAAGTGCTCCTGGAGGTGAACCTGCTGGAGGGTGCTGTGAGCTCCATGCTCTGTGCTTTCTTCATAGCCTCCTGCAATGAAGGGGGATTGAATGCCTTGATCCATCCCTTTAGAGGTTTAGACAACCCCTCTGTGAATAGTATAACCAACCTCCTCTCGGACACATCCTGCACCATCATTGATAATCTCTGAAACTCACTGATGTAGACATCCAAACTGTGCGTCTGTCTCAGTTGTGCAAGATCACGGAAGATCTCCGGGTCTTTCTTATCAAAGTGCTCTACCAATCTATCCACAAAATCCTGATAGGATGTCACCTAATTATGTTGCAATGTGACCACCAATCATGTGCTGCGCCCTCTAAATGCAAAGTGGCATACCTGATAGCATCCGTCTCTGACATAGGCCTCAATTCTAGGAATGTATCTAACTTATGGATCCAGGCTTGTGCTGTCATTTGTCCATTGCCGTCGAAAGATGCTAAGGTGAGCTTGCTAGCAGCTCGCTGCAACTCACTGTCCTGACCTCCTCTAGGCCTCCAATTCTGCCTGCTACTCCTCATGTGCTCTCTTCTCTGACTCAGGTAGCGATCAAAATTCAGCAACTCATGAACATGTGGAGGTAGTGCTTGCCATTCTGCATCTGCAGCTCAAAGATCATCCTGAAAGTCCTCTGGCATATCGTCCTCTACTGCCTCTTGGGCCACCTCTCTAAGGAATGTAGGATGTGTAGGCCTGTTTGCAGTCCATGACCTGTGCCTAGGAGCACCCTGTGAACTTGCTACACTCTTGTTGTCCTACTCTGGTGTCCCCCTACCCTATTCTTGATTCCTCGGCTGATCAACTCTTTCCATCATAGTAGTCAATGCACGTATAGACTAAACTATCTCCTACTGTCCAGTAGCCATAGCCCAGAAGAAGTTTCTAGCCTCATCCTCATAAGTTCTAGGGACTCTAGGTGGACTCTGTGACTGTCTTTCACCCATCGTAAGTATATCTCTGAATTCCTGCTCACCTTTAGGTGCTACTCTCTTGCGTGTATAATACTTGTGATACCCAAAAGCTGAAGAATGCATAAAGATTCTTTACCCAACAGGATGGCAAGAACACCGCTCTAATACCACTGTAATGGCCCTAACCAATAGGCCACTAATAACCACTAATACTGAACTGTGACATTTCGTCAAACACTTGACATGCAAACTAAATACACTACTGAAAATAAAATGCTGAATAAAGGAAATTGTTGTGCAACAAATCTACTCAAATAACTAATGTAAAATAGTGCCAATATATTCATTCAATGATAACTGAATGCTTTTACATATGATATGCGATTTTTCAACTCAAAGCATTACAACATGGCACATTACAAACAAGCCCTTACTGGCTAAATGCAACTGAGAATTTCTTGCAACTACAAACTGAAATGAAAGAACTTGGATTGAGAAAATGCTGGAGACTGAATGCTGAAGACGGAATGATGAAAATGCAACTCCAATTTGCCCTCAAACTTGCTGACCGTACGGTTTGTAGGTACAACTGTACCTGTACGGACTGGTACGACACCTGACAAAAATAAATGCTGGTCCGAAAGGTGCCAAAAATGGTATGGAAATAATCACCAGGCTCCAAGGAAAATTCTCCCAGAAAATAAAAATCAAACTCCCAGCCAACAGTGAGATATGAGCAAAAATGTATGTCTAGGCTGAAAATCGAACTCTGCTGGAAATGTCCAAATAAGCCCAACTTGAAGTAGTTGAATACCACTTCCAAAGTGCAACCCTTCAAAAGATATTTTACCTCCTCAGTCATGCAAATCCTTAGGAGACTCCGTTCCTAATGATCAAATGACAATTTGCAGACCAAGATAGCGCCACAAATGCCCCAAAGAGAAAACTAGTGTAAACGCAAGTCATAGGATTTCCAAATGAGAGGTCAAGCACTCTATTTATTCACTTTCCTAAGAAGCCACTAAGAACTTCTAGAAGTATCCATAAAATATTCTTATAAAATTCTTTTATAATACACTTTTATATAAAAAGTAACTTTATAAAATAAAAAGTGCAACTCAACTCAAAATTTTAATATTTTGGCCCCGCATAACACAAAATAAAAATATGATAAACCCTATCTCTCCAAGAGCAAAATAGACCATCCAATCCCCAAATAATCATCAAAATGACTCTCTCACCAAAATCCTCTGCCTACGAGAGACCATGATAGGCAAATTCATTGAAAATGACATGTCACTAAAAAGGGGTCATGACACATGTAAAGAGTTTGGTTATTTTTCATCTACATGCCCTAAGAGAGTAAGAAAGACTAGAAAGAGTTCACTTTCCGATGAAGATGAATTTAAAGCAAGTCTGGAAAGATTCTTGAATGATTTTGATGATAAATATAATGAACCTGAATTAGTTAAGAACGAGGAAGTATTAGAAGAGATAGCTTTGGTAACTATTGTTGATCCAAAGGCTAACCATGAAAATGTGGAAGTTATCATTAGCAATGATTTGCAAAATGGGAATCAATTTGAAGAGAAAAGATTCAATCCTAGAGCAGAAGAAAGAGTTGAGTTGAAGACCCTTGAACAGAATGGTATAGCAGAAACAAGGAACAGATCAATTACAGAAGCGACAAGAGCTATGTTGGTTGAGAATGATGTATCCAAGATGTTTTGGAGAGAAGTTGTGAATACAACAGTCTACACTATGAACAACATACAAGTCAAGAAAGACACAGACAAGACCCCTTATGAACTGTGGTTTGGTCACTCACCTAGAGTTAGGTATTTTAGAATTTTTGAGAGTAAGTGTTATATCAAAAGAGATGATGATATTGGTAAGTTTGATGCTAGAAGTGATAAAGGTATGTTTCTTGGTTATTCATTGAAATGCAAGGCTTATAGATGTTATAATCTAAGAACTAAGACTATTATGGAAAGTGCAAATGTGAGAATTGATGAGAAATTTAGGATACAAGAGAGAATAGTTGATTACAAAATTCAGATGATGATGTTGTCACTAAGGCAAAGAATAATGAAGTATTTCTTGAGTCTAACAATGATTTGTAGAATGAAGGAGGAACAAGGCTCAGAACCTTTTGTAGAGCCAATAGTAGAGATAGCAACTCCTACTTCAGGAAAGAATATGATAAAGAATCTCCCATTCGAGCAGATCATCGCAAGCAAAGACAAAGGTGTGATGACAAGAAACAGAGTCAATGAAGAACTATGCTTGATATCTCAAGTTGAACTTAAGAATGCAGATGAAGCATGTAAAGATGATTATTGGAAACAAGCTATGAAAGAGGAATTGGATCAGATAGTAAAGAATGAGACATGGGAATTGGTCCTCAGACCAATAGACAAGAATGTGATAGGAACTAAATGGGTATTTAGGAACAAGATGAATGAGCAAGGTGAATTTGTAAGGAACAAGGCAAGATTGGTATGTAAAGTTTACTCACAACAAGAAGGAATAGATTATGATGATACCTATGCTCTAGTGACTAGAATAGAAGCAGTAAGATTTTTCTTAGCCTATGCAGCACAAAAGAAATTCAAAGTGTATCAGATGGATGTCAAGTCAACATTTCTAAATGGAGAACTTGAAGAAGTGTACATTGAACAACTTGAAGGTTGTCCTTTGACAGATAATAAGGACATAGTATGCAAATTAAAGAAAGCATTGTATGGCTTGAAGCAAGCACCCAAAATCTAGTATGCAAGGTTGGACAAGCATTTGACAAAGCTTGGATATAGCAAAGGTATGGTAGATAGTAATTTGTATTGGAAAGAAACTGATTGTGGTTTGATGATTTTGGTAATATTTGTTAATGATATCATATTTGGAGGAAATGATGAGGAAGTAAGAAGTTTGCAGAAGAGATGAAGAAAGAATTTAAGAAAGAATTTGAAATGAGTATGATAGGAGAAATGAAATATTTTCTAGGATTGCAAATTGTATAGAATAAAGAAGGAATCTTTATTTCTTAGACTAAGTACTTGAAGGATTTACTGAAAAGATTTGGTTTGGAAATATGCAAACCCGTTGGAACACCTATGGTAACTAGACAGAAGTTATCTACAAAGGATGAGACACCTACTGTTGAGCAGAAGAAGTACAAATCTATGATTGGAGGATTGCAATATCTGACTCACACAAGGTTGGATATAACAAATGTAGTTGGAATTGTTGCAAGATTCCAAGTTGATCCCAAAGAAACACATTATGCAACAATTAAAATGATATTTAGATATTTGAAGGGAACATCTGAGTTCGGATTGTGGTATGACAGATCTAATGATTTTACTCTTAAGTGCTTATACTGATGCTGATTGGGCAAGTAGTATGGATGACAGGAAAAGCACCAGTGGTGGAGCCTTCTTTTTTGGAGGAAGATTAGTTTCTTGGCTAAGCAAGCGTAGGATTGCACATCACAAAGTATAGTGGAAGCAGAATATGTTGCAGCAGCAAACAATTGCAACCAAGTTGTTTGGATGAAGCAGATGCTGAAGGATAGAAATCAATGAACCTGTTGTTATACATTGTGACAACACAAGCACGGTAAATATATCTAAGAATCTAGTGTTGCATTTGAAAACTAAGCACATTTCTATTAAGTATCACATGTTGAGAAAGAAAGTAGCAGAAAAGGAAATTAGATTGGGCAGATTGCAGATATATTCACTAAGCCTCTTCCCAAAGAGACTTTTGAGTATTTGCAAGGTATGCTTGGGGTTATGTCCCTTCCTACATCAGAATAGAGATGCAAGAGTGCATCAGTCCAGTGTAATAGAGCAGCATTGTTGTTTGGAGTGAATGCTGATGCTTCCTATATGGGGGAGTATCTGTGATGGACAGAGTCATCTAGAACTCTTATTGAATGTTATTTTAAATAGTGTCTTTGGACACTTGCGCTAGTAAGAATTAGTTGTTGCAGAGTTTGATGTAGTAAAGTTGGTTCTTGAAACCTTTGACATTGATGTGAATGGGGGAGAAGTTTAGCATGAAAAACATGTTGGGGAGAAGTACTGCATAATGAGAAGATCATGAGGAAGAAGATCATGGTGGAGAAGTAAGAAAGAACAAGTACAACTTGTTCGGGAGAAGAAAACAGTTTGGGAGAATGATTGATAAAGAAAGATGAACAGTCTTTTGTTGGTATTCTTGGAACTAGATGTTTTTCATTTATGTTGCCATCAATGCCAAAGAGGGAGATTGTTGCGAGCATGAATGCTGATGATATTCCTATGGGGGAGTATTGTAGATATGTTACTATGATGGTATGTTACATTGATGACTAAGTTTGTCATTGATGTCAACATAGCAGTTTTCTCTGGTATCTGACAGAAGAACAGCGAAAAGATCAAGTTGGTATGGATGGCTAGTTGAGTATTCTAACTATTCGAGGTTATGGGAGATACTTCTAAGTATCCAGTATATGTAGTTAACGTTGGAAGAAGAAATGATAAAACTGAAAGAAGTTATGTTAGTTTTGGTGATGTTTGTTTAGAGATAGAGTTTACAGAGGCATGTTCTAGTAAACTTGTTATATCTCTTAGCAGAGTTATTATTCTGAGAATCGAGTTTGAGGATGTGAAGAAGACATGTTGGTGATGACATGGTTAAGATCGCTCATCATAATATTGTGTGTACGGAAAGTTATTCAAGTTGCAAGGTGGAAGATTAATGTTATCGCTAAGTGTAACGTGTTCTTAATGTAGTCCTATAATAATTAATTGAGAAGGTTTAACAGCCGACTCATGAATTGTCTTATAGCCTCGGTATAAAGGAAGGACATTTTCCTTTATCATTGTATGGTTTTATGATTAATGATAAGCAGTAGTAAGAGCGGAATGCGAAGTTGAGTAGAGCAGTGTGGAAGTGAAGAAACTTCATTGCCGAGGTTTTGCTGAGTGATTCGAGGTTTGATATTTGGTTTCGAGGTTCATGGCTTGGTCTACAAGGTCTGACAGTGATTGGTTCGGTTGATAGAACAAAAGGAAAGAACATAACAATAAATTGCATGTTTGAGCAGTGAGCTCTTCTTGTAGTTGAAATTGCATGTTTGGGCAGTGGGCTCATTTTGCATACATTGTACTACAACTCCTAACAGGGTTGGCACATCTAATAATAGGGTTGGAATCTCCTAACAGGGATTCAAAGTCTCCTAATAGGGACTCATATGTACCAAATGTTGTAATAGACTCCTAATAGGCTCCATCCTCTAACAAGGAATATTCATATTAGTACATCATCTTGTGGGCATCATTCCCACCTGGGTTTTCCCTCTGATCAAGGGTTTCCCTAGTCAACAAATTCGATGTAATTGTCTATGTGCATTTTAATATGGTTGTTGTTTACTTTGGTTGAATGGTTAAGTTTGTTTAAAAAAGATAAATGTTTTAATTGTCGGATAACCGATTCACCCCCCCACCCCCCCAAGTTATCTTGGTGGACTATTGTTTCTAACAATAATATGGTATGTATGGGAGGTGTAGGTTAGTTATTATTATCATACTGTACATTGATTTGTAATTAAAGACTGTTGGAGAGGTGTCCCCCTTGGAGTGGATTAGGAGGCTTTCAGAATCTTTGCTATTATATTCATTTTGTGCAAGTTACAAAGCATGATCTTGGCATTGTGAAGGCTAGCCATTTTCTCAATTGTCCCAATTTTTTTACAACAAGAATTTGCAGAAGAAGGAAAATAAGAAGAAACAACAGGGAGTAAAGAACAAGAACAAGAGAAAGATTAAGATTAAGAGCAAGAACAAGAACAAGGGTAAGAGCGACAAGAGGAAGAGCTATAGAAGATAAAAAACAAGAACAAGAGAAAGAAACAATATAAAGGTGATTACAAGGAAAACAGGAGATGATGAAGAAAGAGAAGAAGTAGAAGATAATAAAATAAGATAAGAGAATAATATTAATGTCCAACAAAAGACCACAAAAGTATCTATGGGACTGAGAGCTTAGAACAAGATAGCTGATAGAAGTAGGAGCACCACACGGTGTCCGAGAAAAGAAAGCAAGAAACAAGAAGAGAAGAGAACTGCCAAGGCAAGAGAAAGAAACAATATAAAGGTGATTACAAGGAAAACAGGAGATGATGAAGAAAGAGAAGAAGTAGAAGATAATAAAATAAGATAAGAGAATAATATTAATGTCCAACAAAAGACCACAAAAGTATCTATGGGACTGAGAGCTTAGAACAAGATAGCTGATAGAAGTAGGAGCACCACACGGTGTCCGAGAAAAGAAAGCAAGAAACAAGAAGAGAAGAGAACTGCCAAGGCAAGGACTAAGGGTCCTTTGTTGGCAAAAAGAAATCGGTCACAGAAGGATATGACTGCGGGTGAACATGAATCCTGAATTGTTTATGAGAGCTATTGGAGGAGTGTCGCTGTTGGGAAAAACTGCTACGAGGCCTCATAGACCAGGAGTGACCGGTGGTGGTAGTACTGGACGACCTTTCATGCCCTGTGATAGAGACAAGGGTGAGAAAAAGGTAGTAATGAGCTGATTAGAGGTATGATAGCGAGGAAGTAGTGATTGTAAAACACTATCCCAGAGCAAGGTGGCCTCCTAGAGGTAAAGTGCAAGACACCGCTGATCAATGTAACTGAAGAATGCTGAAAGAGAAACAATCACAGAATAGGCAATGAAATCTCTCTTTGGTCTCATAAAAGATAGGGCAATGGAAAAATAAAGTGAGTTTTTGTCGCGACCTCCGCTAAAGTACATGGTTGACACATCTGGTCGCCCCTATCCATATGATGGTCGGTCTAGGCCCAAAAACAGGTGACACCAACTTCGGGATAGGTAGCTAGGATGAACAACAATCCCATTACGGATCTCTAGACATCTTTGAAGGCCATCTTTGGATGTAAATCTCCAGGAGGGTTACTCCAGGTAGTCGTAATGTACTGTCTATAGATATCAAGTCTAACATGCTCATTCAACTCTTGACATGAGGGGAGGAGGTGAATAGGGACATCTAGCGAGAAATTATATGAAGGGAGGCGGTCAATAGCAATCCCAATCGATCTCAGCAGAGAGGTTGCTTGAGCATACCATGAGCGAGCTCTAGTGCTAATATCATAACTTGCAGTTGTAATAGAGGAGCAGTAGGCTGGGTAGGAGTATCTATATCCCCAGTCGAATCCGCAAAACCACAAAGGTGATGAAGGAACCAAATCAAGTCGAATATGGCCGCAAGTTTGAAGGGATGAGCACAAAACTCGGCTAAAATAATACTATGAGGGGTGAGCCTGTGACATCTAATGATACGTCACAGAAGCAAAGTCTACATGTGCTTGATCGAGGCCCAATCCGAGATTAGGAGAGAAGGCCTTTAAACCATGGAGTCATAAAGAACAATTGGTCGCACCAGGGAATCCAGGAGGGACAGCTTGGACGAAGTATCCTAAAAATGATGTTTGAAGCATTGCCTCTCAAGCATAGCAAGGGATCCCATACCCTTATTGACTTTGGACTGGATGGCTATTCTCATACTAAAGCGAGGTCCAGAGAACTTCACTTTGAGGTACATATATGAAGAAGTAATCTCAATCTCTTGTCCTTGAAAGAAGTGAAGTTGAGATTTCTTTAAGAAATTAAAGACCATAAGTCGAGTCTTACCTAGATTAACCACAAGTTGTCGCTGGTCACAAAAGGAAGCCAAACCATCAAGGAGCCTCTATAGACCCTCCGGAGAAGAAGCTAGAAGAACCACATTGTCTACAAAAAGGAGAATGAAGATCAATCCTTGATGTAAGTAACACCCATCACCGGGGAGCGAGGAGTTCATAAGAGAAGTCCTCAAGCTTATCAATATACAAACCAAATAGAGTGGGGGAGAGAGGGCAGCCCTACTTCACCCCAATGGTGCTATGGATTAGAACTAAGAAGCCCTTAGGAGTCCTGAATCTACCCATTACAGTTTCACATAGTCTCATTATAGCAGTTAACATCTCAAAAATCCCAATCTCATGAAGCCTTTGAAATGGAGCCATCCTAGGGATGGAATCAAAGGCCTTGCAAAAATCGACTAAGCAACAGTAAATTTTCACCAATCTATGTGTAGCCTCCTCAATAATAGCTTGCAGTGTCAAAATGTGATCCATGGTCTGGTAGTCAGCCCAAAAATCGGCCTACACTCTAGCTATACAACCTTTCCTGTCAAGCTCTCTAGATAGCATAGCATTCAGGGCTGTGGCATAAAGTTTGGCAAATGTATGGCGATCATGATGGTCCTATAGTTGCCGGGGTCAAAGACAGGCTTGGTCTTATGAATTGGATAAATTAGGTACTGACCAAGAATCACGGAAACCAATACAAAGCACTCTATTAAAGAGTATAGGGAGGTAGGAGCCAAGGACTGAGGCACTAAGCTTGAAAAGTTCGGCCTAGAATCCCTCCTCATCAACTGCTCTATTGCATCATGGATCTAATGGCCTCATAAAGTTGGAGGGGGTGAACAAGTGACAGTGAAGGGGCGGAGTGGGGTGGATAGATGGCTGTCTAGGAATGTCATAAAGAGCAACAGTGTGAGAGGTTAGGGAGTGAAAGTGAAGGGTGGAGGACAGGGGGGACAGCGGGGGAAGAAGTTGCGCGAGAAGAGATGGGGATTGCGGATAAGCGTGGAGCATAGGGACATACATTGAGACGCGATAAAGGATTGTTTCTTATAGCAAAGAAAACGGAGGTAAGAAGAACATAGGCGAGCATATGCGAGGGAATGAACCTGAAAAGCGGAATGTAGAGCAATGGAAGGATTTGCACTCTGCATTGAACCATTGGTTCATAGGGCATGTATTACAACATTTGGTTCTAAGGGAGAGTGAAGAGCAGTGAGGGATGGAAAGGATGGCGAGCTCCCAAATGGCAGCAACAAGTAAATCAAACATGGATGAGGCCTCACAAGAGTCGCTAAAGCAAGTAGGGTTAAGGAGCCACTTAAGATGGCAAGAAAAGAGCTCATTATCGTCATTGAGGAAGCATAAACTAGTAGGGGGCGGATAACAATAGAAAAGAGGTGAGGAGATTGGAGAGAAGGCGAGGAGTGCAGAGAAATACGAAGAGCAACACTAAGGAGAGTATGGTCTGCAAAGGGGAGGCATGAGATGGTGAAGCTGTGAATGGAGGGGATGGAGGAGGAAAAAGTGAGGGCATAGTCTACAACGCTTGTGGCCCCACAGTGAGGCCAGTAGGTAAAGAGCTCAGAACTTGGCAAGCATGAGAGACCGTTCAAAATCACTAGACCAAAGGACTCAGAAAGCTGGAGTAGGTGGTGACCATAATAGGAAATTGGCCCAAGAACATCATCAAAAGTATGTTGAAGTCCCAAACAAGTTGGATCTATCTTTGAAGTGTAGATTGAATCAGAATACTGGTCATATAGAGGAGTTTGGAGCTCTCTGGTCCATGCATTGAAATCCCCAAGAATGATGATGTCCCCCAAAGTGGCAAACTGAGAGACACACTCATAAAGGTTAGTGAATGGGCTCCCGTCCTCGGTACCGTGAATGGCATGAGAAAAAGTCGATGGGAAGTAACACACAACAATGAAGATATCTCTTTGATGGTGATTCTTATGGTCATTACAAACCCATAGGAATCTGGCATACGTGTCAAAGTGGACTACGGAGGTAGAGTTGAAAATATCATCTCTAATCAAGCAAGCAACACCCCTAGATCTGCGGACCCCACCAGAAGCACAAACCTCCTCTCTACAAATTGATAACCACTTACAACTTGCATATCTTGGAAGAGGACGCATAAGATTCTCGTGGGTCTCAATGATGACCAGTATATTAGTGGACCCCACCGCATCGTGGAAGAGACTTGGTAATGACCATAAAGAACTATTACCATTCTAGCAAATAACAAGAAGAGAGCAAGTGGAGGGCTACCTCTTGTCTGACTGCAGGCGAGACTGTCATTTGGTCTTGGGGGCTTGCCTCTGTTCCCATCCACTGGGGGGGGAATTATGAATGATTGCTCTAAGATTTCCAATAATTGCCCATTTCCCAGCACGTCTAGCCTTCGCCACAAGACCTTGAGTGTGTTTCAACTCTGCTACCTGTGCCTTTGTGAGATCTTCATTTAGAAAAATCTTAGAGGGGAGAGAAAACAACTTTCTCTTTTCTTTTAGAGCACAAAGCATGTCTAAAAAGGTGAGAATCCAGATGAAGAAGGTGCCCCCTTGGCCAATCCAACATTTATCCAGTATGATGTCAAAGATACCAAGCTGATCAACAAGAAAAGAGCATCCAACAGAGAGAGGGTCTGAAGTGGGAGGGAGATCACAGACTTGCAGGTTAAGCTCACGAGCATGTCTCACACACTCATCCTCTATCTTTCGCTGAACAATCTTATCCAAACTCGATATAGGTGCAGTAGCTGCTGTGTTATTGCAGAGAGAAGCCCACGATTTCACTTTTTGTTCGGTTTCAAAAATTAGAGAAGGGTGTTTAGCCGCAATTTTAGATTCTTGTTCTTTGATGGTATCTATTCCATCAAGCTGCTTGACTATGGATTCAAGGTGGGTTTTTAAGCCTACAGTCTCGGAGGTGAAAGTATCAAAAAATCCTTTGAACTGAGAAGTATTCGAACCTATGACATGTTTGACTTTCGTAATTGTCTCAGTCAGTGAGAGTATTTTCTCTTTGAGTTGTTGATTGTCCATTTCTAGCATAGTAACCCAGTCGCAGAGCCTTTGGTAGGTCAGAGGTTGGGTTTGCGATGAGCATACATCTCCAACATCAGTCATATTCCAGTTGCAACCAGAACCAGAGACAACAAAAAGCTTATCCCCAAGCAATGTGAAGACCCTGAACAATGCAAGGAGATCCGTCGTTAGCACATGCAAATGTCAGGTGACAATGAACAAGCATCGTTGAGGTAGAGACAGACTTTGGGGTAATCACGAGTCAAGTAGATTAACTAGCCGCTTGTAGGAGAACGGGAAGAGGAGATGAAGGTCGGTCGAAGAGAAAAGAAATGACAAAGAAACAAGGACCAAAACAACCACAGAGAGAGAAAGAGAGAGATGAGGTAGCAGACGAAATAAACTAACAAACCTCGCATGAGAAGAAGAAAGGAGGGAGTCCAAAGCCAACACCAACACAAACAAACCAAAACAAAGAATGCCCAGCCCGACCAACGAATGCGATGTGATCAGAGAAGCCATGCATGGAGAAGAAAGCTAGTTGCGTGTTTGGAGTGGTCATCGCGGGAGATGATCGCATGCAGAATGGTCAGTGCCTATATGAGTTTTCCCTATGGGGGAAATGCTATGCTTGCAACCCTATGATGTGTATTCTGTAATGAATAATCAACTTCTGGCTAATTCAACTCTTAAATAAGTTATATAATTATTATTATAATCACACACACACATATCAAAGTTCCTAGACTTGGACCCAACTTTGACTCGGCAAGGGCAATTTGACTCTCGACCTGGCTCGAACTCGGTCGTGACTTGGAAAAGTGACAAAACCTTTGAAATTTTGAGATTTTTTAGGATTTAAAAAACATTCCATGCACCCATTATTGAATAAATCTTAAAGACACAATAACATCATGAAATAGAAGGTAATTTGATCACATACATAAGCATACATCGATTACATAAGCATAAAGGTACATTGTAGCTAAAGGAAATAGAAAACATAGATATATAAAATTCAAAGTTCTACATATTGTCAAATCAAAATATAAATCAAATCCATGAAATCCATCACATCAATAGTCATCATCAAATGTTCCAAACATATGTGAACAAAAACAATTCTATAGCTATGGCTCAGCCTTAGCCTCAGCCTCAGCCTCAGAGTAATCTATATTATGTCTCCTAGTAAGGCGTCTATATTATGCCTTCTGGATGATAGATTAGCCATAGTCTTTGCTTGTGGGGGGCCACTAGGATCAACTTTAGCTCTCTGCTGCTATAGCCACAACCTTGGCCTCTCTATCCACCTTGTTAATCCTCTCTATGTCCTCATCATCGAATACAGGATCAGTGGCCTTAGTAACCTACCCAAATGGTGGATCAACCTCCTCTAGAGTAATCAGAGAGGTGTCACTATCCAAAATCTTTCTAGTCCTAAGGCACAAGTTGTAATGTACAAATACTAGATCATTCATCCTCTCCGTAGACAACCTGTTACGCCTCTTCGAGTGGATGTGCTCGAACATGCTCTAGTTGCTCTCACATCCAAAAGTGCTACATGGCTGGCTCAATATGTGGATGGTGATTTTTTGAAGGTCCAAACATTTGCCACCATCTATCTGAAGAAAGAAAAAGGAAAAAAAGACTAGTTTCCTTTCCACCTTTAAAGCTAGAACTCAGAGAATAAAATTATAATGCATAAGCAACAATTTTTATCTGGCTGCAATTTTGTACAACCTTTGCATATTTGGCCTCCAAAAAATGGGCCCTAATAAATTATTATAGGCATCCATCTCAAGCAATGTATCTGTGGCACTAGTGCCTGCTATCTTCCCTATCACAATATATAGGCCACTAAGAACCTCCTCATCTGCCTTGAATCATCAGAGAAACAGTATGTCGGATTGAGGTAATAGGTTGTTGTATGGATGGGTCTATGAGGCTGATTTTGCCATCTCCTATCAATGACATCTCACATGGTGCCATACTTCTGCTCAACTCCTGCATATGTGGCTTTAATGGCCTGCTTGGCCCTATCCATGCCCTCCTATATGTAGCCCATAGCACACTTCTCCCTATCAACAAGTCATAGGAGGATTGCAGGGGCTTAATGACCTTCAAAACAATTAAACAGAAAAAAAAACAATTGAGTTAAAATATACATATAATAATTAATTTATAAATTTGAACTTTAAATTTTTTAATTTACCTCCACAATCTTCATACAAGGGTCCCAAAAACCACCTTCATCAAAAATAATTTTTGCCACATTTATCCTTGCAGGGGTGGTAGTATAGGACGAGGAAGTCCACTTTGGACCAACAAACATGCAACTCAAAGCTAACCTTGAATCCAACAAGGATTTTAGTGTGATAAAATTTGAGGCAAATCTTGTAATACTAGGATGAGTCAACTTGTTTTCCCCGTGTAATCCCTCAAAATGCTAAGGACCAATGTATGATTATAGATGAACTAGCAAATATTTTTGGCCTTATCAACACATGATTTGATCCATTGAAGCTTACCAATATCCTCTAACATGAGGTCAAGGCAATGGGCCGCACATGGAGTCCAAAAGAAATTTGGATGCCTCTTTATCAGCAGTTTTTCTGTAGCAATTTTCAACTAATTAGTAAAAATTTAGATGATAAGATAAGATAAGATATTATTATTAATGTCCAACAGAAGACCACAAAAGGTCTATGGGACTGAGAGTTTACAACAAGACAACTGACAACAACAAGAGCACCAAACGGTGTCCGAGAAAAGTGAACAACTATAAATAAGAAGAGGAAGAGAGAGGCCCAAAGAAAATTAAAAAAACTAAAACTAAAAATTTAGAAACTAAATTTTTTACTTGCAACAACATAATTAGCTGCATTATTAGTCATCAATTGCACAACATTTTCTTCCCTCATTTGCCTTATGACCTCCTCAATTGCCTCACATAAGGATGCCACTTTTTTGTCATGTGAGGAAGCATCTATAGGCTTCCAAAACATGGTGGATCCTAAAAGTGAACACAAGACATAATAATTATCATTGACCAATCAATAAATCAAAATTTTAAATTTAAAGAAATCAAAATGATCAATCACCTCCAGAGGAAACAAGAAAATTTATGACAGTCGTATTCCTCCTATCTGCCCATCCATGGGTCACAACCCTTTTTGTCTCCAAGTCTTTCTATGGTCCTCCAACTCAAGTTTCATTTCCTTAACCATTTATAGTAAGAGGGGGTCACTCAACTCAACATCAGTGGGGGCTTTAAACCCTAGACCAGAGATGACAAACGCATCGATCATGCCTTGTAAATAAGGAGTCTTGTCACATATATAGAAATATTTAAATTAGCAAATTTCAACATTATGTTGTAATTATAAAAATCTATTTTCAAAGTTTAATTTAAAAGTAAAAGAATCAAATATAAATCAAATACTTGGCTGCAATAAATAGAATGTTGCAAAAATACCAAAACTTGCAAATTGATCTTTCACCAGCATGGATCACTTTGTACCAACATGTGTTGTCAAGGGAGGGTTGTGCATCAGGGGTGGTATGTGGTACAAAATAATTGTCCAACCGAGAAGTATAAGTAGATTTTTTGACTCTAGACGAGAGGTAATGCCAATACTACTATCAGGCACAGAGCCACAAGCAGGGGCAAGAGCAGATGTAGAAGCACTAGCGCAAGCAGAAGCTCTAGCACAAGTAGAAGCTCTAGGATGAAAGGGAGGAAGGGAAGAACCCTCTTCAGCACAACCTAGGGGTGTAAAACTAGATATAGATGTAGATGAGGGTGCACATGAACCACCCTGGGCTAACTCTTGTAATTGTTTTTGTCTTAATTCCTTTGCTTCTTCATATTTTTCTAAGGAAACATAACAAAAATGTTTAGTTTCAGCACGTGCCTCTTTACAAGGCTCAGTATCTTGGCCACGTATCCCAACAATATATTATTTCAATCTATTTATCCCCCCACTATTAACGATCTTACAAAATAAGCATTTTGTTTGATTTCTACCTCTACTTGGGAAGTCTATGATGTACTAACAACACTCATCTCTTGGATTTGTTTTGGGTTTTTTAGGAGGAGCAGCCACCATTATGATTGAAGAAAAAAATTATTTCATTGTTCAAAATGGCAAAGTTGCTGCAATAAGACAATTTTAACCAAAAGTTACTGTTTAGGCATTGTATTTTATGAAGATTCAAACTAAAAGAAAAAAATCAGCAAACCCTACATTTTTCTATAAAAAACTTACAAATACTTGATATTATAAAATGCAACGTAGATTTTAAAGTCAAGCATGAAAAAAATGACAATACAGTTATAAACAAAAAAAACCCCATAAACATAGAGAACAACTCATGTAAAAAAAAAAAGAATCAACTCTTATCTCTTTCAAATGAGTTGATTAGTGTTGACAAGAGCTCCTATAAACACCTTGACGATCATAACGCAAGTATATAACTGCTCCAATGTGCTTTGTGCAAGCTTTTCTCCTCTTCCTTTCAGCTGGTTGCAAAACAATGGTGCCCTATTTCTTTTTCTTTCTAGTTATCACATAAGAATGTTATGGAAGTCCTTTTAGGGTTATATCAAAAAGAAACATTAAAATTTGTTTAAAAAAAACATATATTTTTTTTCTGTTTTGGCCAAATGAAATTGTGCCAGCCATGGCCGGGTCAGCAAGCATGGAATCCCTGGGTCAGAGGGTGACTTGCAGGTCAGGCGAGTCACATCACTTTACTCACCGAGTTAGAGTCAGGGGTCAGTTTGACCCAACTTGGGTGAAATGATTCGCGCAGCTTGCGGTGAGTTTGGATTCTCTGGTACACACACACACACGCACACACACACATACATACATACATACATACATACTGGTTGTTTTAGAAGTCATATTGAGTATCTAAGTTTGCCTCAGTGGTATGGAAGGCATAGTGTGGTCTTTATAGGAGGTATAGGTGAATTGTTTTCATGATGTTTAGTATTGAGTTGTTATTGAAAATGTAGACTATTGGAGGTATCTCCCTCGAGGTGGATTGGGAGGTTGCTCTTGTGGCATATTATTATCAAGTATTTCCAGCATATTTGCTATTATATTCACTTTGTGCAAGTTATTTTATAACATAGGCTTCCATGTGCAAGGGAATGTTCATTTCCCATGGCTGCTGATTGACAATTCAAATACTTTTGTAGAGAGCTATATTGCAGAATTTCTATTTTGAATCTAATCCTTGCCTGGGTGATTATTTTACTAAATGCCTTATATTGGTGTAACTGTTATATGTATTGAGCACTGAGTATTCTTCAGATTGATGGTGGTAGATAGTGGGTTGCACCAGGTGAATAAGAGCTGCCATGTGGCCTCCTCTTGTATGCTGGGTACTCTGTTGATGCACGTAACCTGTGAATATATCTGCTGACACAAAACTACACCCAATGAATCTGGCTCTTTCCTATGCTTTTCGTTAAGGCTCTTTTTTCTGTTAAATAAAGAAGTCAGAAGTGGCATTTTATGGCAATTCTGATTTCTTTTTGAAACATAAAATGACATTAAAGAAAGAAGTCTGAAGTGGGCAAACACTATTGATCAAGGCCCTTTTCTATGTACAGGACAGTTGAAAGTGCCTTTTGAGAATAGCAACTGCCAGTGGTGGCTGCA
This sequence comes from Cupressus sempervirens, assembly GCA_028749045.1. Lineage (NCBI taxonomy): Eukaryota > Viridiplantae > Streptophyta > Pinopsida > Cupressales > Cupressaceae > Cupressus > Cupressus sempervirens. The sequence goes on from CM053786.1 coordinate 383,228,216, forward strand.
GTTCCTAATCATTGTTGAAAAATCATAAAGAACATATGAAATTTTACACGTATGAACCCAAAATTGCACTCAATTAAGTACATCTCCAAGAAATTGAGGAAAGATACATTTGGATTATGCTGGAACCAATTAGAATCAAGGATTATATGCTTTGATAGAACCCAAAAAATCAGTGGTTATGTGCACAAGTTTATGTTTGGGCTAAGCTTTGTAATTTGATATTATAATTTCCTTAAATGCAAGGTGTCTTTTCTTGTTGTATGCTAAGTATCTGTACTGTTCATAATTGATTAGTTCAATGATTTTTTCAATAAAACATACTGTGTTTCAAGTAGATATTATTCTTGCTTCTTACAGGAAAATCTGAATCCTTAGACCGAAAAACAAGGATTGAAGTACCAGAAGATAGATTTGGTCTGTATTCTTGTGATGTCCTAGACCCAGATCTGGTATAGTTTTTGACTTAAGCTTATATTTTCTCTGTGTGTAGTTCTGTCCTTGCAACTTAATATGTTTTTGACTATATAAGGACTCTCTAAATTGGAACAATTCAATTTGCATTTAATCCTTGCAGATTATTCGGATGAGTGTTGTGTGCTACTTTCACGATATGATAGAAAAGATGCTAGGTTGGGGATATGAGGAGGGTACAACACTTTTTGGCTTTGGCTATGATTTCCGTCAAAGTAATAGGTATGGTTTATTATTTCTTGTATTGGGAGACTCATGAATTCTTTATTCTCTTTAACTCTAGTAACATACTGTACTGTGATTCAAACTTGAACTTACATGCATGTGATAGACAACAGCCTATTAACTATTTCTCATAAACTCTACCAATATTTGAGCTCATATCTTGATTTACTAAATTGTGCACATTTTCGTTCTTTGTTGAGGGGTCTATTGGACATGAAAAATGAAATTAGCTTTAGTTTTGATTCTCATACCTTTAAGTTTTAACATAATACTTTTGAGAATTTAATATGAATTGTTTGAGCGTACTTAGACATTTAGTTGCAAATTATTTATTAAATGTGCATCTAATATGTACGAACTACATTCTTTATTTTCAGTCTGTGTGCTTCATTTTCCTTTCTTGACACCGTTTGGTCTTTTATAATGTCCCCACTATTAGAGCTAGATTGGGACAAATAATAACCATATATATCACAATAAATCTATCTAAATACTTCATATTTAAACAAGTCCAAATTGGAATAATTAACTTTTGAATATTCTCCACCAAGTTTCCTTGGATAATATTATGACTTTCATATAGAATGCCCTCCACCAGGATATAAGCGGATCAAATTATGACACCCATAATGAATGCCCTCCACTAGGTTATACCTAAATCAAATTATGACACCCTTAAGGAATGCCCTCCACCAATTTATACTTGGATCATTCTCCACCAAGTTCACTTGAATCATAATATGACATTTAGAACGAATGTCCTCCACCAAGTTTATTTGGATCATATCATGACATTCATAACGAATGTCCTCCACCAAGTTATACTTGGATCATACTCTTAATTATTGATCATAAACAATTATCTTATGGTTGTACCCTAAGTTAGAAGGGTTGAATTTGAATTCGAGTTCATTTTCCCTAAAATTTGGATGAAATCCAGCAAGAGTAAAAATTCAGAAAAAAAATTCGACATTAAATTGAAGTTATATATATTTATCTATTTTTAAATATAAATAATATATTCACATAATTGTCAAAATAATTTTTCATTTCTAAATAATTAAATTAAATAACTTAATATATATATATTTTGATCAATAAATGGCTTGAAGCCTTTTATTATATTTTATTAGTAAGAAAGTTTTTACATATCCTCCATTCAAACGGGCATTGGTAGGAAAGAATGGGGAAGAAAACCTTTAGTCTTGCCTGGGAACAAAGTCCTAATTCATACATATATCAGAGAGGCATACCTCTGCTTATAAAATACAAATTAATCCTTTGTTAAGATCTCAATATTTAACATATAATGTTTCAGTTACAATATAATCCTTTATTTAGGATATTAATTGCATTTACATATGTGTCATCATTTTGATAAGCTTTTAGGGGTTGATCTGATTGGATTGGGTGGTAGATAGCATGCTTTCTCCAGCTTTAACATTGTCCTGCAGCCATAAACAAAGAGACCAAAGACATCTAGGAGAAACAATATGGTTAGTGGTTAGAGGGGAGGGAGGTAAGAAGGGGAAGGGAATCAAAATAGGAATATGAGAGGAGAAGGGAGGATAAACCAGAAAAAAGAAAAACACATAGATAGGGTTAGAAAGAAAACGAAGAGGAGAAAATAGGTATATGATAACCAAATAACCACAAACTCAACAAATAGAAAAAGAGATCAGAGAAGCATAATAACACCAACCGAATGAACAAATAAGCTACCAACAGAGACAAAACATAACTAGACTAAGCCAAATACATACCAGAAGGCTGAAGAGCCAGAAGTAAAGCGTAGAAATTAACAGTTAGCCAAACGCAGAGCATAATATACGGGAGTTAAGACTAGTCACATATAATCAACCAAGAGATAACAAAAGTAGCCAAACTAGAATACATCAAAGTAATAGTATAGTCAAGAGAAGAGTAAGAGAATAACCATATGAGCAAAAGGAGAGCAAGGTAAGGTGGGGAGTCTAAACATAGGGCGGAATAAATAAAAGGGCATTGAATCATGGGAAGGTTCGAGAGTTCTATTTTGCATGCCAACTGATGTTGCCTAAAGACATAAGTATTAAAAGGGCTCGCTGAAACATAATTGAATTTGTTATGACACATTTGTTATATAATATGTCAAAAGGTGAGGGTTAATTTTAAAATGAGTTTTGAAAGAGGAAGAGATTTAATATCCCAATGTGATCAAATATGAGGGTAGAGAGAAATGACACCGATGGCAATTTAAAATGCGAAGTTTCTAACATAAAGAGAACAGATTCAACGGGAAATAATGGGGTTCTGGGTCTGTGTATTTATGTGCATATGCATATGAGCATGTAAATATAAATACATATATGTCTCTATGTAATTACATGTATACATACATGTAAATATGCCTATATGTATATATTTATATGTACATAAGTAAACAGGAGTCAGTAGAAGTTGAAGTTGACTGTTTTGAAAATGTTCATAATTTCAGCCAAGGGAGGGGATATCTCAACCAGGGATAGGTATTAGGGTTTCAATTATATTAGAGTGTATCAAGATTTATTAATAGGGTTAATAGATTCGTATATTGTTATGTTTGTTTATTAATTTTTAATTTCTAATTAAGAACTCTACTTTTGGAGAGGTAAGGAGGATTTCATTTCCATTAGTGCCTTCATTAGCTAGCATGTCAGCTATAGTGTTTCCTTCTCTGTAGATATGCTTTATGGTTACTTCATCGATTTTGTCTAGCTTTTTGATAACTTCTAATTTGGAGTTTATCTTCCAGTTAGGTGTGTTACGATTTTTAAATGCATTTAATATTAGAGCTATTAGATTACCACAATCAATCAGTGTTGTGCATATGATTTCTGGATTTGATTGTGTGAACAGATTTTTTACATCAATGTTTAGGATCACACTCCGTGATCCATCATCAGGATGCATGCTTCTCCTTCTCTTCTCTTGCATGCATCCTGATGATGGATCACGGAGTGTGATCCGAAACGTTGATGTAAAAAATCTGTTCACACAATCAAATCCAGAAATCATATGCACAACATTTAATATTATCTGGGAATCTCCTATAATTAGTTTTTTGATTTTTAGCTTGTTGCAAAATGTGAGACCCTCATTCACTGCTTCAAGTTCGGAAATATTATTAGTTGCTATGCCCAGGGCTTTAGCTCTTTTAAGGAGCCACTCACCTAAATGGTTTCTAAGAATGAAACCAATTCCTGCAGCCCCTGGGTTCCCCCAAGAGGCTCCATCAAAATTAAGCTTCATCCATCCTTGAGGAGGTGGCTTCGATTGGCATTCCTTTCTGGCTATGTTGTTCTTCTTTTTGTAATACATGGGTGGGTTGATTAGGTAAGGCCATTTCTTTTTAATTTCAGCATCCCATGCCAAGAATGAACCTTCTTCCTTCGATGCGTTTCTAAGATGATTATTCATGACTTCTGTTATACTAGTCTCAATTTTATTAACTAATTAGGGGGTAGACATCTCAATGTTAAAGATTCTTCGGTTTCTTTCTTTCCATATTTCCCAGACCAGAATTATAGGGGCGATATTCCATATTTTATCAAATACTTTTCCTTCCCTGTTTCTGGGCTAGCCAAGGATGTGTTCCTTCCAGTCTCTAGGAAGAGGAGGGGTCCAATTAAGTTTCTCTTTTAACCAATACCAACATTCTTGAGAAAAACTACACTGGTATAGAAGGTGATCAGGCGTTTCCGATTCCTTTTGATAGAGGGCACATCTTGATGGGCCTTCAAAGCCCATTTTCCTAATCTTGTCTGCTCTGAGGATACTATTTTGGACAGCTGCCCATAAGAAGATACTTGCCTTTGGGAGACCTGTTGAATCTCAACAAAGATTCATTGGGATACTTATCTCTTCCCATCTTTGAGAATTAAGGATCAATTTGTAGCCTTCTTTTACTTTATAAGATCCATTATTTGATACTGCCCATATTAAATTGTCATCTTTGTTGTGTAAATTAATGTTTCGGTTTTTGAGTATTCCTTCGAGTTTAACTTGGTCATCAAGCAGAAGGTTAAGTTTTGATAGGGATTTCCATTTCCAAGGGGTATCTTCATTTGATGGGTCATATTCCAAGTAATCTGCCACCTTCGTCCCCTAGCTTGTTGTTAAGATATTTTTAAATTGATTAGAGAAGTTATAAGAGTCTAATCGAGGGAATCCATTCCATGAATTGCCCCAAAAAAAGGGCATTGTCACCTTTACCTAATTCCTAGGTTGCATATTTGGATATTATAGGGCGACATTTTGTTAAAAAGTTCCAATTCGCTGACCCTTTGGGGGGTACTTTGGTTCAAAGAAGTGAAGTGTAATCTTCAGGATTGAGGTATTTGTTAAAGAGGATTTTTGCCCATTTGCTTTCTCTTTCTTGTAACATGCGCCAGACTTGTTTTGCCATTCTAAATTCTTTACCCCTAAGCCTCCTGCATTCTTGGGTCTGCATATTTTCTCCCAGTGGATTAATGCTGCTTTCTTCTTGTCTTCTGTCCCTCTCCAGAAGAATTCTCTAAGTTTTGTTTCAATTTTCTTATTAATGTTTTTGGGGATTTGAACGCACGATAATTGGTATGTGGGTAGAGCTGTAAGAACTGCTTTAATTTTGGTCATTCTTCTTGCTTTTGTAAGCCATTTGCCATTCCAAGTTTCTTTTTGTTTGTCGATCCTTTCTATTATATCTTGCCATCCTTGATTCTGTTTTGTTTCTTCGTCAAGATAGATTCCAAGGTATTTGCATGGGAATTTTCCTTTCTTGAAGCCTAGAAGATTACAGATATAGTCTTCTTCTTCCTTTGGTGTATTGAGGAAGAAGATTTTAGATGTCTTCGCGTTGATCATTTGTCCCGATGCTTTTGTGTATTTGTCAATAATTGTCTTGTAGTTTTTAGCTTCATTTCTAGTGCTAAGCCCAGCTAGAATAGTGTCATCCGCAAATTGTTGATGTGTTGTGTTTTCAATGTTATTGACTACTGGTATTCCATGAATTTTAGTCTAGTTTTGGGCATGCTTGATTGATCTCCCAATGGTCTCCGCCATGACGATGAAGAGAAAGGGGGATATGGGATCCCCTTGTCGGATGCCCCTTGAGGTGCTAAAGAATCCTTCAGGAGTGCCGTTAATAAGTATAGAAAATTTAGGGGTTGAGATACATTGATAGATAAGGTTGATCCATTGATGCGAGAAACCACAGGCTTCCACTGTTTTACACAAGAATCTCCAGTCCACTTTATCATACGCTTTTTGTACATCTAATTTTAAAAACATACAAGCTTCTTTGTTTTTTTGGGCTGAGTGGATTGTTTCTTGTATTATAGAAATCCTGTCTATTATGGTTCTTCTAGGAACAAACCCTGTTTGTTCTTCTGAAATCAATCTAGGTAAGAAGACTTTGAGACGGGTTGCTAGAGCTTTGGATAGGATTTTGTACAATGTATTACAGAGAGCAATTGGTCTATAGTTCCTAGGTGCTTCTGAATTGCTTTTTTTGGGAATAAGCGTGAGAAATGTGTGGTTAATCTCTTTGAGGATAGCCCCACCATTTCTGGCTTCTTCAATTGCTGCCCATAGCTCTTCCCCTATAATGTCCCAACACTTTTGGTAAAAAAAGGCTTGGAAACCATCTGGTCCTGGGGATTTATCGAGGTTTATGCTGAAGAGAGCAGTTTTAATTTCTATCAAGGTAAGGGGTTTGTTGAGAAATTTGTTGTCCTCTTCTGTTACGATTTTAGGGATAACTTGGAGCATTTCCTTCTAGGCTTCAAGGTGTGAAGCGTCATAGTTCTTAAGTATCTTTTGGAAGTAATCAACTAATTCTTCCACTATTTTATTTGGATCTGTTTCCAATTTACCTTCTTTATTGTTAAATAACTTAATATTATTTTAAAATAAAATAATCTTATTGTAAATAACAATATTATATTAAATATCATAAAATTCAGATGAAGTTCAAGAAGGGCAAAAATTCGCTGAAATTCGAACTTCATAGATGAAATTCGGCGAATCATGTGACTTAGGTTTTACCTCGACTTAGCATCCCACGAAGCCAAATTTTATGTCTATAATGCTAATAAACAAAACATGTAAACTCTATGAAAACTATCCATTCATAATCATTTATATTCTTATATCTAAATTATTTCACATCTAATATATAACATAAATTGATTTCTTATTAAAATATTTTATAATTCATTATTACCATGTGTTGGCTAACAGTTTGTCTTCCTTAATTCTATGGTTTATAAAGCTTGACTCTTAGTGTGCCCAATGGTAATTGGAAAACAAAGCAGCTAACAACAGAATCGGTCAGTTTAGTAATCTATCAAGGACCCATGAAGTTAAAGGTACAACTTCCTTTTAAATGCAAGATCTACAATGAATTTGATTTTTTGGTTTTTGGCGTATGCTCTTAACTGGAGAGCAGAAGAGGCCAACCAGATTGTTTAACACTTGGAACAATCCAGGCAAATTTCAAAATAAAGACTAATACCTAATATGCAACCTATTCTAACATGGATGCAAGATTGAAACCATGCAAGACTACCTACGACAATATGAGAGGAGAAAGAATGACTAATTGGGCAATTCCCAGATTGCTGAATTAATTGAGATTTGACAATACCCGGATTGTCCCTTTTTCAGTTATCTTTATTAATCAAATCCCAGACTTCTCATACAATCAATAAAATATACATGAACTAACGTGCACAACACAGGGGAATAGAAGAATACTTATGCTAAGGAAAATAAAACTTACAATCCACTGAAATGAAAGTAATAAAACCAAGTTTATTTGCAATCTTTCAGTTTTCCGTTACAACACATTCATCCCAAGTACTATACAACAACTTAATGAACAACAAAATTAAAATGTAGATCTTATTAATTTTTCAAAAAGTTACATATATAGACCTCTTCAAAATGGCCAGTTACATTCGATGATTGCATTGTAGAGAATCTCTGAACAGAGAAAGCTAAAAATAGGACTTGACTGGTTCATCATCTGTCATAGAGTCTAAGCCTACTGAAAAAAATGCCAAAATTGGCTACAAATGAGAAATGAGAAGGGAGAGAGAGCGACAGTTGTCTGAGAGAATATCAGAGCATCATGTTTTCTTTGGGGTCATAGCCTTAGCTCTATAAGCTTTCATTGCATCCGTTACTTTATCCAGTTCATCGACACCCGGGATTATGATGTTATTAGCTCGAATCATCTAGTAGTCGTGCATCTCTGTCAACTCATTCACTCTGGTGACCTTTGATTGGAACTTTTCCGATGCTCATCTTAAGATGGAGTCTGTTGATGAAAGCTCCTAGATCTTTGACACTTGGAAGTTGACTAGATCATTAGCCTCATGGACAAACGCTAGGAATTTGGCTTTCATTCCCTCAATGTGCACCAATCGGCCATTGCTGGATACATACGATTCTATGTGCAGCACCTTTAACTATTCAAAAATCTTCTCCATGACCTTTTGCACTAAATCATGTACATCTTTAAGCTAATTTGTAGATCTTACAGAGCTTTCCACTATGAACTCTAAAGATTGCTTCCAATGAAGCAATGGCTCTTGACCTGATTTGAGGATCTTGTGGGTGATGGCGACGTTAGTCTTCATATCAATCACATCTTGCAACAATGCCAATTGCTCTGTCAATCTATCTAATGTGTTGTACATGGTAGTTTGATGACTAGACACTGCTTCCCTCAGCTTGTCAACATCTAACAACAGATTTCCTAGATTCTTGATGAGTGGGGGACCTTGGATCTTTATTTGATCAATCCATGATCGGCCAATTTGACCGAATTGCCTTTCCTGACCGAATTGCCTTTCCTGCTGCAGCTTCAAAAGCAAGTTCTTGTTCTCTTCTGCACTTGGATCAAATGTACTAGTTGAAGTGCTTCCAAGTGTAGCTCTAATGTAGTCCATTAGTTCTTTGTTCGAGGCCTTGAGTACCTCTTTCTCCGACCTTAACTCCTCTAGTCAGTCCTCAATCTTTTCATTCGTAGATTTCCATATATCCATGGAATCATGCACAAGAATACTAATGTCGACCATTCTGATCTAAAAGTCATTGGCAGTGAGCTCATGGAACTTGCCCTCCTTCTAAGGCTCTGCTATCTCCATTAACATGTGACCAGTAGAGGGATCAGAAGCTAATGTTGCTTCTTCGTCTTCTTCGATTGTGGTTGAGAAGAAGTCACCTGTGTGATGAAGTCTTTGGATGGGGCAGCTTTCTCATATCTTTGCTTTTTTCGATCGATGGTCTTTTCCAACCATGACTCAGTTGAGAGGACATTGGTCGTTGATTAAAGGGCTGTGGGATCGAAGAGCTTTTTCTAAGTTGCAATGGGGAAAACAATGACTTTGGTAACTGAGGTATCCCCTTGTTGAGTTGCATTCTGCTCTTGACCATCCATGGGATTGGTGTCACCATCAAGGTTGATGACTTGAACAGGGGAGGAAGGCTTGGCTACGGACTTCTCTTGCTCCTGCTCTTTATCCTTATCCTTATTCCCAACTTTTCCTGTGTCTGGAAGAGATCCTCCTCCACAAGTAGGGATGATCTAAACATTATTCTCCAGAGGTTGATCTCCGCCTTGGCTGATGTACTGGGTTGAACTTGCTGATGTTGAAGTGGCAACAGTAGTGGAGGTAGCTGTAGTTGACTGAGTGGTTTTGGAAGCTACTCCATTGGTAGAGCCTGTAGTGTCCATTCTCTTCTTTCTTGCTTTGGTCCACTTCACCCATTTGTCCGTCCTCTTAATGATCCCATGCATTAGGACCTCCATTGTATCGATGATAGAACTTTCAGGCGAGGTCGATACATTGGGAGTTCCTTTGATCTGCTAAAAAAATGAAGGATGCATATAGGAGCCGTCATCTGCAAGATCAGAAACATCAACAGAGTCATTATACAACTTAATTTCATCAATTGTTAGCCTAGACCGATACTTCTTTTGAGTTTGGTATTCATTGTGACATCTAGCCCAAAAATCTTCAATGTTTGGAACATGTTTGTGGGCGTATCCCAACTTCAAATGATCTCTCATGAAGTTCACCGGGACATACTGGGGCTTGAGTACCTCATAATCAATCAATTTGATCTTACTCTAAAAATTTTTAACTAGATTTCGAGCATCGGATCTAGAGGCATAGGAATAGGGTCCCATTATTATTGGGAAGGAAATTCTGGCTATTTTCTTTACATTTGAACACAAGGTGTTCACTTCTAGTATTTGTCGACACAATTCGACAAGAACAACCTTGTCCTCAAGGTACCTAGGTAGCCTTTTGGAAACCCCGTCGAAAGCACTGATTTGTAGGTAGGAGAAACTCGGGAATTGGATGAAAGAGCATCCGAATTGGCCTATAGCCGAAATAGCTTCAGGTGAAAATCTTTGTTCAGGACAACCTTGCAATTCTCGATACAGTCTCATAGTGAAGGCATCATTCACTTTCACGTACTCTTCGAAGCTCCTCTACAGCTGAAGGCGTGGGTAGAACTCATACACCCTTGTATTTTCATCATAGTCTTCAATGCTGGGAAGACTCGACAATAGGTGATGTGTGGCTGAGGTATATATTAAATATGAAGACATAAAATTGCTTGAATGCCTTAGCTGAATTTAACCACGAGGCAAGCTCATCACATATGATTTGGGCCCAATCAATCTACAGTCCTTCGGCACATATGGCTTGCACCAAGAAGAAGTGATGCCCAATGAAATCCAAAATTTCTTCTTTTCCTTTCAATCTCAGTAGTAATGCCAGGATGTCAACGATCTCTCTTTTCAAATTAGTTTCAAAAAGAATTTTCAACATTTTGCTTTTCTTTAAACGAGGTGTTTGGAACTAGGTTCTCTGCATATCCTCTCTTCTCAAAATTTTCTTTTCATTAAACATAGATGTAGAGGAGCCGAAATCCATGTCACAGTATTCTTCCTTCATTGGCATGCCGAATGCAGATTGCATCAAGGCCTTATTTATTGAGAGAAGGATAGATTGATCAGGAAGCAAGATTTTATGCATTTTCGGATTATATCTTTCGAAGCATTCTCTCACTAGCTCTAGAGCTTGCACAGCCATGGGAAATCCGACAACTTCCACTAATCCACTTTCTTTCAGTTTTTGGGTAATTTGGTGGATAGGCTGAGAATTAAGCCTTTTGTGAAGATCACCTAAGTTGTAGAACTTGAATGAAGTATCAGTGAGATCCTTTTATTTACTTTCCAAGCCTATAAGTCGATCATAACCTGCTGCTTTGATTGCCATTTGCTTATGATTTCAAAGAGGAGGCAATTGTTCGATAAATAGTAGTTAAAACAATGAGGAAGCAAGTTTGACGCAATTCCGATGAAATAGATGTAGAAATCCGTACGTTGGTGCCACACGAATGAATTTAAGCGCAACCAACGATCATAACAATAGGATTTGCAATAAATTTGATAATCAACGGCTATTTAAAACTTTCTGTTTCTATGCATAAAAAGATTCATAAATTGAAAGCCGTATTACTTCACTTAGTGATTTAGTATCGTGAAAAGCAACTTACCGAAACAAGGGGTTTTAGTTTAACGGAAGTCCCTTGTTTACTTCAGGATCCAAAATAAGGATTCGCACGATAACTCATTATATACGGAGGGGAGAGCGTAGATCCATCTTTTCGTAAGCTTATCTTTTCTTTGCTTCGGGATCGTAGTGCAAGGAATGATCCTTTGATACCTTGGGCACTTCATTTTCTTATTCTCCACAACGAGCATTCGAACACTTGATCTCCTTTATATCAGAATTGCACCTCTACGACTGACTTTACCGAAAGCATCTTTTGGGCATCTCTGTGGAATATTCTCATACTATAGTCACGTAGTTCTTTATTTTTCAAGTCTCTCGGAGAAGTAACCTTTCATATTTCCGAAGGATGGAAAACGGCTCCGAAAGCAATGCTTTCCGTGGGAAGAAACACTTTGAAGCATTTTCCCTTGTTTTGATTAGTTACCTTGTGTATCCTTGAGATTAGATTTCGAGCATGGATTCACCATCACGGGCTTGGATTAATTGCTTTTCAGCATCATGCTTGGGTCCCGTTAATGCGTTAAAACTTTGAATGGAGCACAAACCATATTGGCTTCGGAAACAAAACAATAACATTTTCATTTCCATCGGGCGAGTAGCTAAAAACTTGCAGACCTGTTTCTCTCCACATAATCGATTTGACCTCGGAATTTTGACTCGAGGCCTTCGTAGCTTTGACTTGCACTTTTCTAGATCTTTTCTTCATAAGTCAAGAATGTGTACATCTATGAATTTGTTCTTCGGGATCCTGCTCGATGAAGTTCGCCAAAGGGGGTAGATAGCCGGATGATTAAGAATCCTTGTTGTAAGAGAACAATCACGGAAACAAGAAGGAATCACTTCTCATCAGGAAGACACTCAAAACATATCCCAATCAAAACTAAATCACCTAAGCCCCAAACACATTGAAATGACAAGAATCCTGCATCGAGGGATAAAAAAAGGTAAAGCAAGGGAGACTTGGAAAAGATGTGTTGGTGTAAATAAGTATTTACTATTTACACTTAAGTTTACTTAGGTTAATGCATATATTTTTTTATTTATTTATTACTCACCTAGGAGTATGCGTACTCTTGTGAGTTGTGATGTTGACAACACAGGAGTTTGCACTCTAATTATGCACATGTTGTCTACACTTAGGAGTTAGGACATTATTTGAGCACATGGTGTTTGCAACATTCTAGACACCTCATCGTGCTTATCTTCTTATTGTGGAAGATATGTGCTTAGTTGTCATGCTTATCTCCTAGTTCTTCTTAGACACATTCTAGATGCATCTTAGAGGCCTTTATATACAAGCTCTCCTAGTGTGTATGTACATGCTTGTACATGCTTCTAATAATAGAAAGCATTATCATATTGATCATACTCTTTGGTCTACTGTGTGCTTGTACTTATGCTCCTTGATCTTGGGTGAATTTTGCTCTAAGGCAAATTCTTATATGGTATCAGAGCTATACCAAATTCTTACATGATATCAAAGCTTGGGGAGATTCTCGTTACTAGCCGTTCGAGACCATAGTTGCTTCAACACCTCGACCCGAATCTGGAGAATCTACAGATATTGGGAGTGTCTAGAGCCAGATCTGACCTCGCCATTGCGTCCGGAATGTCGATTTGGTGAAGATCGACTATAAATTCGCCTATGTTGGGCAATAGTCAAAATTGAGGCAAAATTTGTATGATCATTGTATGAGGCAAGCGATTTTTTTTGTTTTGGGGTAGAATTTCGTGATCTACACATTGGTGCAGGTGGTTTGAGATCTCTGTTCCTGAATTTTTCTACAAGTCGCAAATCTCGATTTTTGCCACTTCAAATGCTTGGTACGGGCTCATCTGGACTCCAAATCAGATTCTGTTTTTTTTGAAAGTGCATTTTTTTTTGTCTACTTTCCAGATCTGCAATCAAATTATGGGTTCTGTGGACAAAAATACTACTTCCAGAAATAAGCCCTAAATTGGCAAGTGGCTATATGGTGCCCAAATCATACATTAGGGGGGGGGGGGGGGGGTTAATTGCTTAGCTCTTCTTTTCGGGGGGTACATTTATTGATCTCATGGAGTCTTGTCACATATGCTATTTTGGTTTAAGACCGAAGTTGACACCGAGGAACTATAAAAAATGGAGTGCTTTAATGCTTGATCATCTGAGAGAACATTAGGAAGTGCTTCCTTATCTCTGCTCGAAGATACTGCCACCTAATCCAAATTGGGCAGATCATATTCATCATCTTATTCACTTTATGTATAGAAGTATGAGTAAGGAATCTTTTGCTCTTGTTCTTATGGCAAGTTTCCCTCATGATGTTTGGATGACTCTTTGCAAAAAATATGGAGATCCCACAGTTCCTCCTTTTCTAGATGACATTCTATCTTTTGTGGCTTCAATCCCGGTTCCTCCAACTCTAGAAGAGATCCCGCCTCCTGATACTCCTGTTGCTCCTACTTATCCTGTTCTAGCCACAAATGCTTCAGATTTAGTGCAGTAGGACCCTTCATGTCTTCCTACTTTATCTTCATGCAATGACTTCCTTCCCACCCTTGCAAGGCTGTTCGTGGAGTGTCACATTGAAGATGTGGGAGACACTATTGATGATATTCGTCTTCTTTTTGAGATGAATTCTTTTGCCGCAGTGACAAATTCATGTACTTCAGCACAATAGGGTACACATTGTCTTCCACGTGATGATTTCTTGCCAGGCATTTCAGCTCTGTTCGTGGAGACACACATAGCAGATTTGGAGGACTTTTTTGATGATCTTTTGCTTCTCTTTGCTAAGGACGATTCTTCTACAGTTGTTGCGAGGGCTCACTCTGACCCTCATGTCCATTCTCTACATGATCAATCTTTACAGGGTGGCGTGATTGTGGATACTTATGTACAACATCTGTAGGAGGTCTCTTTGTCATTTGAGAAGATTGTTGGTTCCTTGAAACAGGTTCTACATCACTCCTTATTCGATCTGCACTTCTTTTTAGCAATTTTGGAGGAAGCCATCATCAGCATCGACACAGGGACACTTGAACAGGTTTCAGAGACACCGTTCATCATAGAGATTCCTTCTCCATACAGGGGACACACCTCCTTTGTACCCTTGCCACTGTTTTTTCTAAAGGGGAGGAACATCATTTAGAGGTCATGGATTAGCTTCTACATTGGAGAATTTCTCACTGATCGGCACACTACCTTTAGGGGGTGGGGACTACCTTGTCTCCTCCTCCTTTTTAGGGGGGGACTTTTTCCTCTTAGGGGTTTTTGTCCTTCTCCGATTTTCTCTTTTGTGTATACTGGATGTATGTCATCATGGGGGGGTCTTGATTACTCCATCCATCCATGCATCCTTTTTCATCTCTCTTTTTGGTGGAGGGTTTTTCCCATGAGGTTTTCCCTCTTTCTCCGCTTTATTAGAGATTTGCATTTGCATTATGTACATGGGTACCTAACATGGCCTAGTAGCTGGGACCCATCATGCATTTCATCCTAGATCATGTAAGCTTAAGGGCATTCCCCTAAGTTGTGGGGGTGTTGGTGTAAATAAGTATTTACTATTTACACTTAAGTTTACTTAGGTTAATGCATATATTTTATTATCTATTTATTACTCACCTAGGAGTATGCGTACTCTTGTGAGTTTTCATGTTGACAACTCAGGAGTTTGCACTCTAATTAAGCACATGTTGTCTACACTTAGGAGTTAGCACATTATTTGAGCACATGGTGTCTATAACATTCTAGACACCTCATCGTGCTTATCTTCTTATTGTGGAAGATATGTGCTTAGTTGTTATGTTTATCTCCTAGTTCTTTCTAGACACATTCTAGATGCATCTTAGAGGCCTTTATATACAGGCTCTCCTAGTGTGTATGTACATGCTTCTACATGCTTCTAATAATAGAAAGCATTATCATATTGATCATACTCTTTGGTCTACTGTGTGCTTGTACTTGTGCTCTTTGATCTTGGGTGAATTTTTCTCCAAAGGAAAATTCTTACAAGATGCAACGTGGGAGACTTGGGAACTCAATGAGAAGAGAGTCACCTAGGGGCTATCTCGACAAGCAATCAGAATAAAATTGCAATGAATGCCAACAACTACAAACTGAAAAGGGAAAGACTGAAAGTTGGCAACACTGTTTACTTTATGTATGATTATCTTAGTATGCATCTTACTAATTAACATCCTAGAAATACATATTTCCTAGATAGAGTCGAAATAAATAAAATTGTTTAACTTACACAAGATTCATTATTTCCTTTATTAAGGAGGGAGAAATCTGATTTCCTTAGCTTTCTATGGAGGACATATTCACTTATTCACATGCCTTTAACCTATTCATAGAATGGAATAAATGCACATCATTATTATTAGTGTTACCTTATGCCTTCCCCATTCTTGTATATGGTGATGCCTTTGACCTTTATTGGGCTGCCTTCGGTTTTTTTTACATTTGCCAAGTGTATCTTTTTTAATATAATATGATTTGTTGATTTTTTTTTCATTCGGTGCCCTTCCCTTAATTCATAAGCCCAATTTGTGGTCACGGGTTGCAACATTTTAACTTATAGTTATTATTCGTAACTATGTTATTTATAAGTGAGAATTAGATACAGATATTATAATTATTCTTCTATTATATTAAATATATTTATTATCATAAGTATTTTTCTATTATTAATGCAATATGAAAAGTTTGATAATAATACAATATGATATCATGTTGGTTAATTTTGTAGATTTATATTCTGTAAATGGTCGACATTATAAATTAATGAGTCATAATTGAATATATTTTTATTTAAAATGTTATCAATGTTTACATTAGTCATATGTCATTATCAGTTCATGACATCTTTTCTCAATGGTTGTTTTAATTTGTCTTGCATTTTGTGAACAAAAGTTTTTTTTTTTTTTGAATTTTAGTAGCAAAGATGTGCGATTGCAACACCATTCTGATATGGTTAATAGCTGGAAAATCTGCTAAGTTTAGGTGGCAGTGAAAAGATCGTTGATTCCTTTAGAGGGCTTATAAACTAATTAATGCTTGGAAATGAATGGATGCATACATTTTGGTTCTTCATAGTTATTTCTACCTTGTTACTTTTTGCCCAACAGCACACGTCCTCAGTTTTCTTTTATGAAAGAGATTGTTCTGAATGGTGACTTAAGATAATCTATCCAATTGCCTACATTTTAGGCTTCAAGAGACCATGGATCGTTTAAGAGCGAAGTTGGAATTCATATATCAAGCTTCTGGGGGAAAGAAAGTCAATATCATAAGCCATTCAATGGGAGGTCTTCTTATAAAATGCTTTATGACTCTGTACAGTGATGTAAGGAAAATGTTTATGTTATTTGCCATTTGCAGTTTT
Organism: Cupressus sempervirens; assembly: GCA_028749045.1. Classification (NCBI taxonomy): domain Eukaryota; kingdom Viridiplantae; phylum Streptophyta; class Pinopsida; order Cupressales; family Cupressaceae; genus Cupressus; species Cupressus sempervirens. Next base: position 383,244,885 of record CM053786.1, read on the forward strand.
CTTTTTAGTTACACTCAAGATGAAACCAGAATAATGAACATCCTAGTTTACATTATGTCTGGTTTTTTTGTATAGTTGATTATACAAGTTATTTAGCAAGCAGTTTTATTTTGCAGGTATTTGAGAAATATGTTAACACTTGGATTGCAATTGCTGCACCATTTCAAGGTATTTGCAAACAGTGTCAGACACTTTCTTGTGTTTTGATTGTTTACAGAATCATTATCTCTTTATTTCATCATGTTTGTCTGTAATTCAAAAACCAGTTATGCTTCAGTATTTATAGTCCCTATATCATTTATATTAGGTAAATGAAGATACAACCAGCAGAAATTAGAGAGGGTGCGATATTGTTCATGAATTTGGTTTTGTAAAGGTCAAGTGGTTAGTAATTTAGGTAACAAGTCATAAGGGATATGTTTCACAAATGCTAACAGCCTTTTATTCTTCCATTAGCCTGACTTGAATAGGAGCATAAGTTAACATCGTAGTACAATTAAAGGGGACCACAATTTCTTTACATGTTTGATAAGAAACCTTTGGCAGTGATGCATGTGTAGTCTACGGAAATCTAAATTTACAATAGTAGAAGCATTTTAGAGCAGTGTCCTGCAACTCACAAGATTTTACTTGTAACAAATAGCAAATGTAGACAGATTTATCTGATTAACTGGGCATAAACGAGATGGCCCGAATATACCACATATTTTGGCTGTAGATATCCAATTCTTAGCAGTTCAAATCCACATATTTTGGCTGTAGATATCCAATTCTTAGCAGTTAAAATCCACATATTTTGGCTGTAGATATCCAATTCTTAGCAGTTAAAATCCAATTCTCTTTTAAACTACATAGGTTGAGAATTACAAGTTTTTTTCATTTCCTTGTAACTTGCTGCCATTTGTAAAAATTAATTGTTAACATGTAGCAACTTTTTTGTTTTGGGTCACAGGTGCACCAGGATTTATAATGGATGTTCTATTGAATGGAGTTGCATTTGTAGATGGATGGCAACGTGACCTTTTCATTTCTAAGTGGAGCATGCATCAGCTGGTATCAGTTTTCTTTTAACAGAACACACCCTCCATGTGAATAGTTTTTTTGTTAGTTGTTTGATATGTTTATTTAATGCTTTTTTGGTAGTAATGATTTGTGTCATTATTGAAGTGGTTTTACTTCACTAGGTCATATCTTTAGAATGATATTTGATGTTTACTATATTTTTATGCTGTGAAACTTCCACTGAGCAACTTGATGTGCATCCACAACTGGGGCTAGTTTTTGAAGTTACTTTTGATTTGAATGTGCTTTTTTGAAAATATTTATGTAACTCAAAGGTATATTGATTATTTTGATTTATATGATCTAATGATAGTCAATCAGTTGTTTGATTTGTTTTTGTTTTCCTTGTAGCTGCTGGAATGTCCTTCAATTTATGAGATGATGGCTTGCCCTGATTTTGATTGGCCCACTCCTCCACTTCTTGAAATATGGCGAAATAAAAATGACGGTTTTGGCCACTCGTCAATTGAGCTTGAGTCATATGGGCCACAGAATTGTGTTAATGTAATGAAGGATGCACTTGTCAATAATACGGTAAGGACCTATGTGACTTTTAGTAGTGTTATAGTTATTTTGAATTATTTTAATTTTTTTGAGCAGAAACAAAAAGTCAATTTGTATCTTTATTCATGTACCTAGATGATATGCACAGTGTCATTGTCCAGGGCAAGTGCCATTGCCTCTTCCTACATGGAGTGAAGGATATTGTTTTCTGGCCTTACTTTGACTTTTGTTTTCCTATTTTTTAATTTCTATAAAGCTACCTTATCAGGATTTATAAGGTCTCCTAATCATTGTTGAGAAGAAAATCTTCATTGTGAACAAGCATTTTCTTAATTCATAAAATAGAAGTAGACTGGCTGAAGAATGGTATAGGGAGTCGCACTTTGAGTTTTAGAATCCAAATGCCTTAAAATAGTAGATACTACACCAGTTCAATAAACTGGAAATTACTGGGACCATTTATTTCCTTTTTAAACCAGATATCACTTTGTTTTTAATTTGCATTAGAAGTTCAGAAATGATGAGAATGAGAGTTTTCTTGTGATGAGAGGAACTTTTACATTTACAAGGCTGCCATTCTTTCATCTTCTGTTGTAATCCTTAATCCCTCTGTCCTTCTCCATGGAATTGAATTGAGTAATTGTGGTCAAGGCAATAACTTGGTTTATGTTCTCTTAAGATGAAGACAATTCAATTTCTTAGGTCCTCCACATTTTTATCAATGGTTTTTCTTCACTCAGGGGGTAAAAATTTTCCAACCTTAAGATTTGAAGAATTGCAGACAAATCATTTATTAGCTTGATTATCTCTTTGGAGTCTGGATTCCTAGATAATTTATTTTTTTGAGAAAGAGAGTTTGATCTGATTACAGCCAATAATCAAAATACCCTTAATTTTTAATAAGATTTTTTAACTGATCTCCTATGTACAAGTGCTAGTTCAACTAGTTCAACAAAGCCAATTTAAAATTAAAAAAAAATTCAGTAATCCCCTTTATGTAAAGTGTCGACATGACTATAGACAATTAGTTCTATGCTTCCTGTAGTTGTGCATGGAATGCACCGATTTCTCATCCAAACCCTTCAGATCATTCTTCCGAACTCTATGTCTGCTTCATAAACATTAACATACCTTGTTCAAGAACCTCATGTTTACTGGTTTCGTAGGGGTGATATAATCAGAATCACCTTCACGGGTTATCATCATGAATGTCATGCCTTTCAGGTCATGTTTTCTTCTCATGACCAAAATATGGGCAATTATACTACCCTCAAATGCCTTGTATTGGGTTCAGAACCATACCGGAATCTGTGACGGTGTTTTTATTTCCATGGCCAAAGTGGCATTCTCTCTCGAGTATATGAAGGAGTCAAAATTTCCTCACCCTAGAAAAAACTATCATTTTAATAACTATAAAAGGTGGCAGTAGTGCTTAGCAAGAGTAAAGACACAGAAAGCAAGTTAAGCTGGAACTATGATATAGAATTCCAGAGAGCAATAGAAAATCTGCTTCTTAGTAATTGTATTTGAGACCAAATACTTGTTTGTGTATTAGGTTTGACCTTTGATATTATAATTCAAGATAGAATCCAGATTTGTCCCTTTGAGGTTAAATCTGTTATTTAAAAATTAATTTTCAAAATTATGAAATCGGTAAATATGTGTTTGGTTATCTGATTTGATTTGAACAGTTTTGAATTCCACTGTTTATGTTGAGTGAATTTGTGCTAGGTTGTGTGGATAGATAGTTCTTATCTGAAATCTTCAGGCTTGATTGCATCAAGTGGTGGCAGAGTGTGGTTTTCAAGTCCAGCCTGTTGAATATTATAGCTGCAATAGAGATCTTTTAATTTATCTCTTATTTTATAAAATAGAAATATGGAAGTTATGATCGTTGTGGTCATCTTCATCTGTAAGAGACATTTGTGATAATAATTAAGATTATATTTTATAAAGAGACGTGTCATACTTTATGCTGAATAGTTAGGAATATGTAGGGTCTTGTGTTGCTTGGTGTATTGTAAGACAATCAAGTGAAAGCCTTGTACTTGAACATTTCTTTTTCAATAAAAGATATATTTTGCTGGTGTGGCTGGGCTTTTCCCTGTAGTTGGAGGGTTTTCCCAGGATAAATGCTTTGAGTCTTTTGTGTATTGATTATTCGCTTCTGTATTGCTGTTAAACATTATTTTTCTGGGCTAAAAACTTAACATGGTATCAGAGCCAGGTTCAATATCAGCGATAAGAAGATTTGCTGAGTTCTTTTGCGGCATGCTTTGTCTCCTTATTTGATATATGTTTTGGCATCTGTTTGCTATCATGAGATTTATGCCTTGTCTCTTCCTCTTTGATATTTATGGTGTTTGTTAGCATGAGCAATTCATCTCCTGAATTGAATATTTGTAGTTTGCTTCAAGAAACCTGCATAACTTTCTGCATCTTGAGTTTGCCAACATAACAAGGTGCTGCTGGAGTGTTTCCAGGGAGACTATCTGCTTGTTTAAGAAAAGAAATCCTCATCTAGAACATCAGCTTCAGGGATAAAGGATCCACTCAAGCTGATTACTGTTAGTAGTTCAGCGGTTGAAGCTTTTGGTGTGAAGATGAAGTTTTCAGTGTTCTTTGATAAAGTTTTTTCAGTGTGCAATGCGTTGTGTGAGTTTTCACTTTTCAGAATGTTGATGTTTCATCCTTCATTAAGAAGTGAACTCTAGATGTGCTGGAATCGTTTTATAAAGTGCTGGGCCATTTTTTGTCAATTTTCTGGGAGTGAAAATTCATGTTAGCTGAAGCTTAATTTTAACACTCTGAGAGTTTCAGATCATTTTCTTGGTATTGGATAAGTGTTTTCCTTGCTGCTGCGCGATCAATTTCCATAAGCTAGTCGAAGGTAGTCATGCATCTTAAATTTATATATAAGTTGCAGCTCTTGAGGAAACACCCCGTCTGGGTCGTGGTGCATGGGGTGTTTGGAGTATTGTATTCTGCCTAAGTTGGACTGCAAAGTGCAAACATTCCCTTCTAGCAAGCATCTGAAGATTGGTGGCATATATGAAACACGTTAAAATTCACAGTTTTCTGTGAGAACAAATTCCAAATCTAACCTTGAAACATTCTTCATCAGATTATAGACAATAGCTTTTATATTGTGAAATAGAAAGTGTTCTTTTCAAAATAAACCACCATTCAACAAATCTTTTATTTAGCTACTATTGATGTTATTGTCGCTATGGTTCGATTCTTTTAGGCTGACATAGATAACAGATATAGTCATGATAATATAATTATATTGATATTTGAGATATAATATAATTATAATATTATAATATATAATTATTATTGAGATAATATAATTGATGATATAATAATTATATTATATTATTATATTAAGGGAAGTGTGGTGACCCTTGGTGAAAGGGCACCGCTGATAAGTATAAAGGAAGAATTTTTTCCCCTTCATCAATCACCCATTAAAATTTTAAATTTAGTATTATCCAATATTTATAATTTTATACAACCTTCTGATAACAAAATTAATAAGCTACATTGTTTTGGGTTGAGGAATTTCCAACAACACTCTAGACATTTCCTCTCCTATACCACTCTTTTTGGCTCCTCCAACATTGCTGAGAATAATTTTAGAGTTTCCATTGCTTGCCCTTGTTGATACTGGTCCTCCATATTGAATCCCTAGTTTATGAAGGGTTGGAGTGGATAATTAGAACTGTAATATAGCCACATCCAACAATTATATTGTGCCCAAAAATCAGCTCCTTTCTCCACCATTTTTAATACACTTTGTCATCCTTTCCTCCATTTAGTCCAGACTTATTGATCCATTATCCTTTCAATTCTTTGCTCCTTCGTTCCAACAGCTAAGCCCAACACATTGAGGCCATGTCCACATTAGTCCTATTTTTAAAGTCTGAATTTAGAAATTCATCACCCAACAACATTTTTCTGGCATGGAGCATCATAGGACAGTGTCATATGAATAATATCCGTAGTGTTTCATCATAATTCAATTTCTTAAATGCTATCTATCTCTCCTTGGCCATCAGGCTAAAATTTGCTTCCATGTTTGTAAATACCCAACTTTGCTTGGTGCAAGTTGTTAACTGCACCATCCTCTTAACCTCATCTATCAAGGCAAATTGCTTGATCTGAATTTATCCTTGTCCTTTCAATGCATTCAACTTTCACTCAACATTAATGGCAGTTAGCTCCATTTCTAATCCCTACGTTTGTCTCTTACATAAATTAGTGTCATCATCCCGCATAACTATTTTTTCATATTGCACCAACCTATCAACTGTTAATGCTTAGCTCAGGAATAAAGATAAACATCAATAAACAAATAACAAAAACAAAAGAGGCACATTAATATACAACAAATTATCTTGGGAAAACCCTCCAACTTGAGGGAAAAACCCAGGCACACCAGAAGAAAATCTCTTTTATTAAAATAATAAATGTCCAAGTACAGTGCTTTCAACTGAATACAAATGCTTATCACACCAAGCAATCATATATATATATATATTGAATTAAGAGACTCTTCATATCATAAGCAAAAGTCTCTTCATATTTGCAAATACATGTCTCTTCATATAATAAAATGTCAGATATTTAGGACAAACACCTAGCACACCTTGAATGCCACATTGTCCTCACTTGGTTATATAGAAATATCATCATAAATCTCTTCTCTAGCAATAAAAGATCTCTATCACTGCTATAATCTTCAACGCTTTTCTTAGCAAGAGAGAGATCTTTAGTATGAAAGGCACATATAGCTGCAATAAAAAAATGTCAATAAACATTGTTATCTCAGCATAACACTATTCACCATAGCTACATCTAGAGGGTGAACCATAAAAGCATAAGATTAAAGTCACGGAGTCACGCACATGACTTCCACCAGGCCTACTCGCAGAGAGTGGATCCAAGATACCTATTCGTAGATGGTGGAACGAGGGCTTTCACCTCAGACTTCTTCCAGAGAAGAATGAATTTCCACCATGCCTACTTGTAGAGGGTGGATTGAGGGCTTTCACCCCAGACTTAGCAGAGTTGATTCTGAGTTGACCAAATAGGGAGCTTTAGTAGTCATTTAACCTTTCTCTGAAGCTGAATAGTCTCCTTTTGAATATCGTTTCTTCCTCTGAAAGGAAACTAATCATAATAACAACTTGTATATGATCTTCCTCAGATATGTGTCATCAATTCAGTCCCATGACTGCAAGCACTGTCCTCATGATCATTTATACAGTCTGCATAACTTTGCATATAATCTCTCATTATCCCATTGCTTCTTGATCCATCCAACATGTTTTTGATTTTTTTCTGTGCCGGATTTGATGAGCATTTCCAAATCAACTAGTTTGATCAAAATTAAGCTGGGTGTAAGACCAGACACCAAACCTGCAAACAAAACAAGCCACAAAATTATCAGGATATACATTCAGAAAGTAGCCCTGCAACATTGGTGCTCTGCCTCAGCCATTCACCTATAAAAAATCTGATACTGGACCTGCTACTTAATTGCCCTCTAATTTCAGCAAATAGATTTACAAGGGAATGTTCTGAAGCACTGTGTTGGAATATATGCCAAAAGAACAGCTCACACAAGATTGTTCAGTATCTGCAATCTTTCAAAAGCATATTTGGCATAAGTTACAAAATTATACAAATTATGCCGAGCGAATTGCTTTGTTCACTCAACTACATTGGGAATATTATATACTGGCTGGAATTCTGCCTTTTTTACGGCCAGACATGGCAGGAATGCCAAGAGGTGCACTAATTAATTTGGGTGAAGCCACTATTTCATATCTGGTGCGCAAATCTGTGATTCGGTGACTGGAATTTTGTCCCTGTCAAATCGTGTGGATAATCATGCTGCTAGTCTTGAGAGAAATCAGATAAAATATTTCATATATTTAATACTAATGATCAATCTCTTTGTTAAAAAAATTAATGCTGCCCCTCGTTCCAGAATGAATGAAAGAGAAAGCATGAATGAAAATGAAAGATATACGATATATGTTCTGAAGAATATCAGATGATTTAGAATAATCAAATACTGTCACTCATATATATCTGAATGCACAAAGATGAAAAATGATCCTGTGAAAATTCAAAATATCACATAGACAATACCAAATTCATCTCCTTATTATCGGTACTTCTCTTCTTTACCAAAATGGTATGTCTATCCATGACATCGCTCGAATCCTGCACTTGAACAGACTTGATCTCATTAATTCTCATGCCTCCACTTTTTGAAGTCTCACTCAGTATATGATGTGATAAGATTTAGAAACATTTTCTGGATACAACCACTGATGACTTGAATACCAAATAGACACCCCGGAAAGAATATAACTTCAGTGTTCAATAAGCAACCTGAATGCCCTGCTGTTACAAAGTACAACAATCGACACATGAGGGCACAAGAGAAATATTAAGAAGCTGCCAAAAAACTCTGAGGTGTAGTGCCACTTCCACATTGAAGCATCCTGATACATGTCATCAAAACATAACCACAAGAAATACTAATTGAAGAACTAATGAAGAGAAGCATGAACAAACAGATGCATATCTGGACAAAACACAAAGGCACGAACAAAAAACACAGAAGACAAAAGAATGAAGGATGCCAGAGATGAATGCGATAATCGGGAGATTATTCAACAGAAGATATTTGCAGAAGCATATCAAAATTTGGAGGCAACTTGACTGAGAATCAACAACAATCATCATAGGTAAACTGATCTCTATTACAACTACTATGTTTGACAATCTCATATTTGCTGTTATCTAACTTGGCTATAATACCATGTTAATGTTTAGCCGACAAATAAAGATAAACAGCAATAAACAAAAAGAACAAAAAAAAGACACAAAGACGCAACAAATTATCTTGGCAAAACTCCCCAACCCGAGGGAAAAACACAGCCACACTACAAAAATATCTTTTAAAAAAATAATAATAAATGTCCAAGTACAATGCTTTCAATTGAATACAAATGCTTATCACACAAAGCAATCATATACATACTGAATTGAGAGACTCTTCATATCATAACCAAAAGTCTCTTCATTTTCCAAACGCTCGTTTCTTTATATGTCGCATGTCTCTTCATATAACAAAATGTCTGATATTTAGGATGGACACCTAGCACACCTTGAGTCGTGCTCACTGGGTTAAACAAAAATATCATCATTAATCTCTTCTCTAGCAATAAAAGATCTCTATCACAGCTACGATCTTCAGCATCAACTTCCCAATGTGCCAATTGGTCTTCTATAGAATTACCTTCTTAATAAATATGGGGTATTTGAGAATCTTAAAATTCATTCAACTAATGCCATATTAGTTTTAAATTATAACATAGTTTTGAATTGATTTAAAAAAGTAATATTAAATTTTTAAAACATTATAGTTTTAAAACTAAAAAGAAAATTATAAACCTTGGTGATTATGAGATTGAGTAGTTGAGGGAGGATTGTGCAGAGCTAAGGTGTAGAGAACCAACAACAATAATACATAGTGTTTCTTATAGCTAAAGGTTTTAAGTTTCTTTGTTTTTGTGACATTACACACACACACGATGGAAAATAAGTGACATTTTTTAGGGGGCAAAAACTTATTGTTTAGGATTTTTCAAATCAATAAATTAAAAAAATTCTCACTATTTTTCTGATAGGGTGTAGGGAACCAACAACAATAATACATAGTGTTTCTTATAGCTAAAGGTTTTAAGTTTCCTTGTTTTTGTGAAATTACACACACACACGATGGAAAATAAGTGACATTTTTTAGGGGGCAAAAATTTATTGTTTAGGATTTTTCAAATCAATAAATTAAAAAAATTCTAACTATTGTTCTGATTTCAGAATCATGTTGAAATCTGTTGTCAAGCACCACGTAAGTGCTGTGATTGGCAAGTAGAGAAAATAAATGTTTTAGGTTGTTAAAACGAGAACCCTAGCTGACTCTTAAGGTTTTTTTGGGTACTAAATTTTGGGGCTTTTCATATAACGAATTCTTAGGAAATAGGCTGATTTGGCAACATAGTTGTGAAGAAGATAAACCAAAGGTGCACTATTACATCAATGATTTGGGATAAAGTATGTAAGAGGAATTGAGCACTATTAGGCTGCATATTAGTTTTTCTAGAAGGTAGAAGAGAAGATAAACCAAAGATTATAGAATAAGAACAATCAAAGGGGAAAAGGCAAGAGATTCTAGTGAGGAATAGTGGAAGGTGGTGGTAGAGGAGAAAATTAAAAATATTGTAGAAACAAAAGTACTTGCTCTTATCATAGTGAGAAACTAATGATTTTCAATGAGGTCAAAGAAGATCTCGCAGAGCCAGACATTAGATGATGAATCAATTGCATCATCCAAACAAGTGTACGAGTTAGAGAAATGTGGATCATTGTTTGATGAAAAGAACACTATTGAAATCTAATAAATAGGAAAAGGCAAGAGATTCTAATGAGGAAAAGTGCAAGGTGGTGGTAGAGGAGATAATTAAAAAGATGTAGAAACAAATGTGATTGTTCTTATCGTAGTGAGGAACTGATATTTTCAATGAGATAAAGGAAGATTTGGCAGAACCAGACATGTAGATGATGAATCAATTGCATCATCCAAACAAGTGTATGAGTTAGAGTAATGTGAATCATTGTTTGATGAAAAGAGGACTGTTGAAATCTAATAAGGACAATCGATGTATGGGTATCGTTATAAATTTGAAATTTTTAAAAGTTATATCTTGTGTTATTTTATTGCGGCTTGTTGCTCTGTGTTTGATTATTGCACTTGGGTATATGATTGGACTATTATGATAATAGATAGTTTCTATTATCTCTGTTTAGTATCTAATGGTTATCTATTGTAATCTTCTATAAATATTAGAATGTTTCTAATGTTCAGTTTTCTGTTTCTAGAATAGAATGTTTCTAATTTTTACGATTGTTTCTTAAGGAAACATTGTTCAGTCTCTTATATGAATTGATCTCTTGATCACCGTTAATAACAAACAAATATTTTCCAATTACTTCGTAATATGGTATCAAAGCCAATAGTCTAAATTTTTTCGAAAATAATTATAATTTCTTGTTCGAAATTATGTTTTTTATTTTCAAAATTATTTACATGCATACTTGCTTCCAACTCTCTCTATAATCCGACTAACTCTCTTTATAATCTGACTAGGGTTTCCATTCCAAGAGATTTTAATCCGGCAACTTCTGACTCTTGGTGGGTTTTTCGAGAGCTCAACTGGGTTGCCGTCAGATTTATGGGTGCCTCAATTCTTGTGCCTCAAATATTGAGCCAGCCGATCTAGAAACCGTCAACATATTCTTTCTGAATTTTTTAAGCTCTCTTTTGGGCCACCCTTCAAATTTTCTTGGTCTCTACTTTTTGAGGATTACATGTACTTGCATGTTGTTTGCATGTGTTGCTTTACCATGCAAAGTCTCGTGTTTTGCCTCCTTCAAAAATTCTTGTGGGTTTTCATAATTCTTTTCCTCAAAAAAAAATTCTGATGGGTTCTCATATTTTTTCCCTTAAATTTTTTTCTTATGGATTTCTATAAATTATCCCTTAAAAATTTCTGATTATGTAATTCTCAAAGTTGTGTGGGATTCCTCTGTGGGTTTGTAATATTTTCCTCAAAAATTATCTATTGAGTTTTACCAAAAAAATGAAGCTTTGTATTGTCAAGTTTTGATTGTTTTTTCACCTCAAAAATCATGTCAAGTTTTGATTGTTTTTTCACCTCAAAAATCATGTTGGGTTTTGATTGATTTTTCATCTCAAAAATCATGTTGTGTTTTGACTGATTTTTCACCTAAAAAATCATGGCTTTTTATGGTTTGTTCTGGAGCATTATGCTCATCTACAAAGTTTTGGAGCATTATCCAAAGTACCATCAACAGTCTTCTCAGAGGACATCCTTTGCTCTAGATTCAAAATGCTCCCAAAAGAAAAACATTCAATGCAACTATTGCCACAAGTTTGGACACATCAAGGTTGAATGTCAGAAGCACTCAGCTGCCCTATCTAGGCAATCTGGTTCGCAGCCCATAGCGAACAATGCGGAGCACCTTGAGCTGACAGAATCTGCCCTTTATGCTTTTTGACAGCTTCGTGCTTTAGATAGATTAACCATTAAGGGAGGGTATTATGATAATAGATAGTTTCTATTATCTCTTCTTAGTATCTAATGGTTATCTATTGTAATCTTCTGTAAATATTAGAATGTTTCTAATATTGAATTTTTTGTTTCTAGAATAAAATCTTTCTATTTTTTACAATTGTTTCTTAAGGAAACATCATTCAGTCTCTTGTATAAATTGATCTCTTGACCACTGTTAATAACAAACAAATATTTTTCAATTACTTTGTAATATGGACAATTGTCCTTTGGACCCTCTTCTTGTGATTACATCAAGGATAGCAAAGAACTTAATGTAAGTCTAATTTTTTGCAAATTAGGGCCTCCATTTGAGCATCCTTTAATAACGTAGTATAAAGGTTAAGGCATCAACTAGAAGAAAGTGCTAGCACTGGATATGACAGCTGCACCTGAAGGCAAAGCAACATACGTTGCTGCTCTAATGATAAGTACAGGAATGATATGGGCCAATGAATTAATGAAGGGAAGTCCCCAATATCTAACAGGAAATGTTCATTGGATGGGTGTGACAAATACAATTGTCTACAATTATGATGGCAACAAGTTGCCTAGAGTTTTGAGCTTGAATTCAATATTCAGGAATATTATGATAAAGCACTCTTGAGCAGATATATGAAGTCCTTGTGAGCAATTTATAAGGAGATCATAGTCATTGTTGTGACATAATTGTTGTCAGACTGATTGGAGAAGAAAATATAAACAGATTACATGTATACATGATAGTCAAATACATGAAGATAAGAATACAAACACAGATGACTCTAGAACAGTCCCATCAAGATCGGTAGTGTACGAGGATTCAATCAGAACTATACAAGTAATTACAGCAGGGTGACATTTGTAAGTTTATATTCAGAAATATTGATAAATATTTAACCGCCCAGCATGCTTAGAACATAAAGAATTCAAGCATGACTAATTATGTTGGATTCAATGGAACTGTATACAGCAATTATGCTTTGGAAATAAAATGGCAGTGGTTGACTCTCATACAACTATTCAGGTATAGAAACAAAGCAGAGACAAATTTATATGTTATAAAGCAGTGGTTTCTTTGAAGGCAGTGATAAAGAAGTTTTAGAATTCAAAGTAAATGACATATCCAATATTATCGTTATGAAGAAACACAACTATATTACAAAGACTGTGAAGGACATGTATCTCTGCCATGAACAACAATCTGAAGAAGACAGAGAGAAAATTGGAAATGAAGCTGTAGAGGATATGACTGTGACTATATGTGACAACGATATACTACAATGGAGATTTCCATGGCAACAACCATATCATTTTAAAGGTGCTCAATGAAAAACAAATGTAACAGCGATATAAGAGCTGTTCGAATATATGTGGGATAGAAACGGAATACATAAAAGCAATCAAACTTATTAAAGACAAAAATATCATATTGCAAATACTTGTGAACATCACGGGGTTTCCTAAATCTGCTAAATAACATCATGTTCTAATGAGTTAGCCCGACATTCCACATTACGATGAAGCATGAAGATTATTAATGGAGATAAGAGTCTGAGAAAAGGAGGAGAAACATCAATATTTAATGGAATATTGAGTTTGATGATTTATATAAACTATCGAATGGAGCAGCTATAATATGAAAAGTTTATATCTTATGGAGAGTAACCATGCGATGGCTGAAAGTACACTCACAGATGGACAAATTGCGGAAGGAAATGATGGCTAATAATAATGACTGGAATAAGCAATGTTAGATATGCAGTGCTGTTAGTGTAGTTTTTAATTTTTCCTATTTTGCTAGGTTTTTCTTACACTTTTAATAATCTCGCTTAGATTAATAAAGCATGTCTTATTAGGTGAATGGTTGTGAGGTGTCACCTTCCTACATGTGAGCATCCATTAGCTATCTTGGGAAGATACTTTGCTATCTTTGGTTCGATAGATGCTTGCTTCTCATTGGTTGATGTTGCCACCTCCTCCCTCTTCCTAGCCTATATAAGCATGCTACCTGGCTTGTATTTGCATCCTCTTAATGCTATTTTGCTTCTAGCATTTGCATTACTCTCTTGGAGACTAACTCTATGTAGCTATTTTGATTTTGTATCATTTGCATTCATAGTTTAGATATTTATTCTTTGCACTAGTTTTCTGGGTTATTAATCTTTTCAGATTCTAACATGGTATCAGAGCTTTTCTATGTGCAAGAGTAGATTTTAGTTTCCTTATTTGAGAGATTCGGGAGGGGCTAATAAATTTTATTGTAGTTTTTTTGAAAAATGAAGTATGCTCTTCTCTTGCATCTTTGGATGATCTTGAGAATCAGAAAAGTTTTGACAAAAACAGTTTTTCTTTGGGGTTTCAATCTCAAATCTGACAACCAACTTGCATATTTGGAGTTTTCAATCAGTATTGCAGGTTCCAGCATGCCATTGATGGACTTAGGAAGCTGATTCAGCATTTGCATGTTATATTTTGGTTGCTGGGGTCATTTCTTGATTTTTGGAGCCGTTTTTTACTGTTAAAGGCATTTGATTTACACTACAGCAACATTTTCTGTACATCAGCAAGAAAAACGCTTTCTGGGTTTTGTTCGCAGCACTGAAAAACTATTTGGGTATATTTTAGTTTTTGCATGCAAGCCATATATTTTGTAGAATCGAGCACAAAAAGCTACAGCCATACTTCTCTCCATTGGCAGTCGCAGATTTGAACGCAATTTTCAAATGTCTCATTCTTGCTCATACAGACTCCGATTTTGATGATTCTTGTTATGACCTTGGCTATTTTTTTGTGCTCTATCCACTAGTGGAGTTGTTTTTTTGATTTTCATGCATGAATTCTTCAGAAATTGCAGATTCTCGGCCGTGACTGTGCACAATTCTCGTTTTGAAAACTTCAGAGGATCATAACTTTCTCATACGACCTCGTATCAGGGCGATTCTTTTTTTGAAAGTGCATGATTTTTGGAGTAGATCATATTGGTGCTATTTGTTTCCTTGATTATTGTGCCCAAGTTTCATTTTCAGCATATGCTCTTCACGAGGGTTTGTAATGCATTGAAATTAAGACCACTAAGTATTTCTTTCTAGTGGTAGTTGTAAACGCACTAAAATAAAGTGCCAAATCATATTTCTTAGGGGGGGTTCTTTGATTGAGTAAAAAGGGGGGGCATTGTCGTGGTTGGGTTCTCTTCTTTTTAGCATTTCTTCTCTGCATTTCTTCATCATGGATCAAACAAATATGCCCAGCCTAACTCCATAAAATTACTTTGAGTGGAAATCACGAATGATAATTCACTTAAGGAAAGCGGGATTAAATAGGATAACTATGGGACTTGAAACTGAACCTGATAAAGATGAAGATAAACCTAAGTGGTTTAACAAATGTGATGAGGCATATGGAACATTGTGTTTTTCTGTTTTTCCTGATTTGCTATTTCACATTGAGTCTTTGGATACACCAAATGAAGTATGGACAAAGCTAGAAACACTATTTGACACACAAGATTCAATGAGGGGTCATATTTTGGAAAATGAATTAATTAGTTTAAGTCCAGGCAATTTCAACACAATCCAAGATTTCTTCACCAAATTGAAATCACTAAGACTGCAGTTAAAACAATGTGGAATTGAAAAGAAAGATGAACAACTGATTCTTAGTATTCTTTCTAAGCTAATTTCAGAATATTCTGTGTTTGTCTCTACCTTCTATGCTACTAAGGGTGCACTTGGTACTCAATTCACCATGCCATCTCTAGATGATTTTGCTGTCAATCTCACTCGAGAACAAGACAAGCTAGTCCAGATGGGCACTCTTAAGTCCTCTAAGTCACATGCCTTAGCTGCCAACCAAGGCACAAAAGAACAAAAAGGACAAAGTAGTAACAACAATAGTAAGGATGAGAAACAAAATAATAGTGAGGAAAAGAAGGATCAGATACCAGTTGCTTCAAAAGCAACTATTGATACCTCATCCTCTAAGGGCGATAAGCCTAATAAAGAAAAGGTTAAATGTGCCTATTGTAAAAGACCTAGTCATGATGAACATAAATGTTTGAAGAAACAAATTGATCACTTGACATACATTCTTGATAAGAATAATATTAGTGTTCCTAAGTCTATCAAACAAAGTTCTAATGAAGGGTCTAACAAGGCAAAAGAAAACAACAAGGGGAAAGGAAAGGGAAAGGCTCTTGTTGCAGTTGCTTCCTCACCATCCACTTGGGTTCTTGATTCGGGTGCTTCGCACCACATGGCTTCATCTTAGGAAGAACTTGCATCCTTGGAGCCATGTACTATGCCTTCTATTTTGATGGGTGATGACACTCCTGTTGAGGTGTGTGGGAGAGGGTCTGTTGATGTGGGGGATGGCACATTCCATGATGTTCTTTATGTACCCTCATTATCAACTAATCTCCTATCAATATACCAGATCACTCACACCGGTTCAGGCAAGCGGGTTGAGTTCACTCCTGATTTAGTGGAGATGCGTGAGTTGCATAGTGATTCTGTAGTTGCAGTTGGGAGAGCAGATCATCAGTCACGATTCTATCTATTTTCTCACTTTGTTCCTGATCCTCCATCTGTTTTGCTCACTCACTCTAATGATGTGAGTAAATTATGGCATGAGCGGTTTGGCCATCTTAACTTCCGCTATTTGCATCAGCTCAACCAGCAGAGCATGGTCACAGGGTTGCCTTCGGTTCAATTCTCAGGAGGTGTTTGCCAAGGTTACATTCTTGGTAAGCATCCTAGGAAAAGTTTGACAAAAGTAAGCCTTGGAGAGCTTCACAGATACTAGAGTTAGTTCACAGTGATTTGGTTGGTCCATTTCAACATCCTTCTTTCAGTAGGGCCCGATATGTCCTCACATTCATTGATGACCTTTCTCGATATACATGGGTGTACTTTCTCAAACAGAAGTCAGAGGTATTTGATCATTTTCAAGACTTCAAAATTTTTGTAGAAAAGCAATCTGGGAAAGCCATCAAGGTTTTGCGCACAGACAATGGTGGTATGTCAACCATCAGTAAGAAAGATTTTGCACTTCAGAGGGGATTGATTTGCAACATTCAGTTCCATACAATCCTTAGCAAAATGGTGGTGCAGAATGGAAGAATAGATCCTTGAAGGAAATGGCAAACTGTATGATTCTCTCTAGATCTCTTGCATCACAGTATTGGGCAGAAGCCATTAACTCTGCTTGTTATATCCAAAACTGTGTTCCTCATCGGGCCTTGAAGGGAGTTACTCCTTTTGAAGCTTGGAGTGGTCGGAAACTATCAGTTAAGCACTTTTGAGTTTTTGGCTCCCTTGCATGGGCCCACATTCCTATAGAGAAATGTAAGGCCTTGGATCCGCAAAGCAGACCTTGCATATTTGTAGGTTATCCTGATGGTGTGAAGGGTTATCTGTTGCTCCACCCTACTACACATGAGTTATTCATTGAGAGGAGTGTTCAGTTTGAGGAGGGATCTTCAAGCTCGCTTTCTATCACTTCTCCAACTCCTTCTACCTTGACATTAGAGTCACTTGGAATACATGACAGATCTTCTGATGAGTCAGATTCACCTGAACAGTCTTCTACCTCTACTTCTAATGCAGAAAGTGATTTAGAGAACTCACCTCCTTCCTTTCCTAGTCATCATTCAGAGGTTAATGATTCCCCTCCAGATTCTCCATCTTCTTGTCCGCTTTGGGCTAGACAGACCTTGCAGTCTACAGGTGATTGGGTTAGGGATCCATCTGACACCAAGCGAACTCATTCACAATTCCAGGATGCTCCACATGTCTTCATTGCTACTGCCTCAGATCCACAGTCCTTTCATGAGGCTTCTGGTATTCCTGAGTGGGATACAGCTATGCAGGAAGAGTATAGTTCCTTGATGAGGAACCACACTTGGGATCTTGTCCCTCTTCCTAAAGGAAGAAAACTTGTTCGATGTAAGTGGATCTATCGGACAAAATTTGCAGCAGATGGGTCAGTTGCAAACACAAGGCTCGCTTGGTCGCCAAAGGATTCATCCAAGTTCCTGGGATTGACTACTCTGAGACTTTTGCGCCAGTTGCCCGAATGAATTCCATTCGAATTGTTCTTGCCAATGCTGCAGCTAATCGTTGGGAAGTACATCAGATGGATGTGTAGAGTGCTTTTCTTCATGGTGACCTTCATGAGGAGATCTACATGAAGTAGCCACAGGGCTTCCTTCAGGATTCTTCACTTGTGTGCCATCTTTGAAAGTCTCTCTATGGTGTCAAACAAGCTCCTCGGGCTTGGTATGCCAAGATGGACTCCTTCCTTCTATCAGTTGGGTTCACTCGGTGCCATTTCGATCCTAATGTCTACATTTTGCAACAGGGTGATTCACTTCTATTTTTGGTTTTGTATGTTGATGACTTGTTGATCACAGGAAGTTCTTCAGCCACCATTAAGGCTGTCAAAGTGGCCCTTCAACACAGTTTTTTGATGACTGACTTGGGCTTGTTGCATTACTCTCTCGGGATTGAGATCCTTCAGTCTCCTTCTGGGATCACCATCACACAGTCCAAGTATGCTCTAGATTTACTCTCGAGGTTTCATATGGCTGACTGTAAGCCTGCTCTGACTCCCTTCCTTTCTGGAGTCAAACTTGAGGCTCAATAGTCTTCTCCACTTGTTGATGGCACTTTGTACCGCCAACTTGTTGGGAGTCTCATTTATTTGACTCATACGAGACCTGACATCTCCTATGCTGTAGGCATGGTCTCTCGATTCATGCAGGAGCCCCATGAGCTGCACTGGAAAGCAGCCAAGCGGATCCTTCACTATATTCAGGGTTCTCATAGTTGTGGGATTCACTACGCAACAGGTATTGAGCTTGATTTGGTGGGCTACATAGATTCAGATTGGGCAGGTGATTCTGAGGATTGCGAGTCTACTTCAGGGTATAGCTTCTCACTTAGGTTAGGTCCTGTTTGTTGGTCGAGCAAAAAGTAGTTTGCTATTGCTCTATCTTCTATTAAGGCTGAGTATCGGGGGGCTGTAAATGCCACCACTGAGGCCATTTGGCTTCAACATCTTCTCACTGAGTTTGGTATCCAGATTAGACGGCCATCAATCATATTTTGTGACAACCAGAGTGCCATTCAGATCTCATGGAATCCGGTTCATCATCGATGGACCAAACACATAGAGGTCCACATGCACTACATCTGGGAGCTCATCCATGGTCATGTCATTGACCTTCGCTATTGTCCGACTTCTGAGCAAGTTGTTGATATCTTCACCAAACCCTTCACTGAGAGCAAGTTCCTTCATTTGCGAGCTTTGCTGGGGGTGCGGGATGTTTCATCTTTTGGGGGGGCCTCTTCCTCTCACTCGGAGTCCTGATTTTTTTTTGGGGGGTCTCTTTTCTCTCTTTTGGGAAATCTTATGTACATGGGTACTTCATCAAGCTTGACTTGCCGGGACCCATTTCTACATCCACCTAAGCTTCGCTTATGGGGGGGTGTTAGTGTAGTTTTTTATTTTTCCTATTTTGCTAGGTTTTTCTTACACTTTTAATAATCTCGCTTAGGTTAATAAAGCATGTCTTATTAGGTGAATGGTTGTGAGGTGTCACCTTCCTACATGTGAGCATCCATTAGCTATCTTGGGAAGATATTTTGCTATCTTTAGTCCAATAGATGGTTGCTCCTCATTGGTTGGTGTTGCCACCTCCTCCCTCTTCCTAGCCTATATAAGCATGCTACCTGGCTTGTATTTGCATCTCTTGTTTTTGCATCTTCTTAATGCTATTTTGCTTCTAGCATTTGCATTACTCTCTTGGAGACTAACTCTGTGTTGCTATTTTGATTTTGTATCATTTGCATTCATAGTTTAGATATTTATTCTTTGCACTAGTTTTTTGGGTTATTAATCTTTTCAGATTCTAACAAGTGCTAGCAGAAGATTGAATATATACTTTATGGTGAATATCAAAATATATTAGACAATGCATAAGAATTGAAGTATTAAAGTGTTGGCTAAGCATGACTTGATTGCTTACATTCGACACTTAGAGCATGTTCCCATGCCACTGCTTAGCTTATTTTGGCTAGAAGTGTGTGCTCAACTTTTTAGGAAATAATTGTGGAGCTGGCCCCATGAATATATATTTTGCTGCTTATTTTTAAGTAGGAAATTTGAGATCTGAATTAATTAATTTAATAATAGTTTTACAGACCAAAAAATAGAAATTGAATCATAAAAAAATAGGGAAAAAGTTTGTGGAGCCAAGTGGCATTGTTGGCAATAAGAAGTCACTGCTTATTTTCAGCCCCTCCTCTTTTCCTCTAGCTTGTTTTCAATTGCTAAATAATAACCGCTTTACTAAAATAGATAAAAATTCTAAATTATCCTTTTTAGACAATTTAAAATATCCATGAGAACACAAAACTGCTTAAATTTAAGCACAAAACAAACTTAAGCAGCCACATGGGAACACAAGGTTAGGGATATGAATGCATATGACATTTGAATATCCTACGTGTTCGTTATATGGGATTGAAGGTCTACAATGCATATGAACTATGATCGATGACTATGACCAATAATTTTTTTGGAACATGGTGATAATATACAAGAAACTTAATAATAATAATTTGGCAATATTAGAAGAATCGTAACAATGAGAATTAATTAATGCAATTAAAATAAGGATCAGTGCAATTAAAATAAGGATTGGGTAGTAAAGATTATGAACCATATAAATACGTCTTTACAATGCATATGAACTATGATCGATGACTATGACCAATAATTTTTTTGGAACATGGTGATAATATACAAGGAACTTAATAATAATAATTTCGCAATATTAGAAGAATCGTAACAATGAGAATTAATTAATGCAATTAAAATAAGGATCAGTGCAATTAAAATAAGGATTGGATAGTAAAGATTATGAACCATATAAATATGTCTTTTAGCAAGAGACACAATCTTTTACTTGGTGCAAATATATATAAATAGAAAATCTGTTATTTACAATGAAAAAAAGAAGTCAAGTGAAAAACAAGAAATAAATACTATTAAGATATATCCAGATTTTCTAAGGAGGTATAAGGAGTATAAGGCATGACTTGTAATACAAATTCATGTGTTATATTTTAATGATAAAAAAGGGGCTATTTATTTGTGTTTGTTTAAAGAAAAGTAACAAATCATATTTTTGATTCGTTCTTTATGATCAATAAGATGATTAATGAATTATTCTCGATAAAGCTTATGCATTAGATTTTTCATAGCATTCTTTGTTTGATAATCAGGGATAGTGTGAAATATATAAATGTTTCCACATCTATGCCTAATTGGACTTCCCACCAAAGAAGTTATATTCCTTTTGGACTAACATCGAATTGCATATAAGATTTATCTTCTGCATTTGGAGTAGATGAGTAATTGATGATATTTTAAATATATATTGTCTCATAAAGTTGTACATAATAGTCTTCATCGTGGTTCAAATCACTGAAATGATTGTTGGATTCATAGTTAAAGTTAAAGATTCTTTTCCTATCTCCTTACAAGCATCGACTGAGTTTTTATATAAATATTCAATCATATCAAAGCATTCATATAATTTTATCGATTTTGTCAACCTAATAATTTATAAAGTTTAAATTTGCTATAGAAAAGCCTTGAATCAAAGTCATAAAGGTTTAAGGAAGGTTCACCTGCCTAGGTTTAGCAAAGCCTAAAGTTTAGGGGAATTAAATTAGGAGGTTATTCCTGATCGTTGGCCAAAACTGATTGGGAAATCCTATTGGAGAATTGGCAAAGCTTTTGGATCCCCAATCTGTGGTTTTGGGAACCAATGGAACCAATGTAGAGAAGGGATTTGTTTAATTTTAAAAAAAAAACTGAAGTTAAGTTTTGCATGGTGATGTTTGATAACCTAGTCTGAAGTGAAATGGTGTATAAGGTAAAGCTGAAGAAGATAGAACGTCCAGCTTCCTATGGGATTTCATGGTTAAAGGAACATAAGTTAATGGTAAGTTCAAGAGATGGTAATATAAAGATGTTCTATTTGATGTTATAGCTATGGATTATCGTCACCTATTGCTAGGTAGACCATGGTATTAGGAAGGTGGTTCACATTGGAAGAGAAAATATTTCTACTTTCATGAAGGGAGGCGAGAAATACATTCATACTTCATAGAAGGGTAGAGGAGATATAGATGAGTGGTTGCATTAGAGTATGTTTGGAAGATTGAAGGAAGTTCCTTTAAGGTTGAAATTTGAGATCTATTTTACTATAATTCTTGCTTAGATACAGATATGCTGTAGTGTAGTCGAAGCCAAAGAGTTGTTATAGACAACATGTTTAGAATTGTTGGTGTATAATAATATCTGTTAGATAATATGCTAGAAGGGCTACCACAAGTAAATAGTGTTAACATATGGATCTGATTCCACAAGTGAGTTTATCTTAAGGCTGCTCATGGGGTGAAACTGGCAAAGAGTAGAGATTGAATAGATAAATGCAAGATTTGTTTAAAAATGTATTGATTAGGGAGAGTAGGTCATTGTGTGGTGTTGACAGTAACACCACTGAAAAAAGGAGATGGATATTGTTCCAAGAGTTCGTTTATGCTGTAAGGATTCTCATTGGATGACACCAAGAGAGAATGATGAGATAAATAGAGCAGTGGAAAAGTTATTGAAAAATGGTTGATTAGGGAAAGTCCATGTGTGACATTGACTATACTAACATTGAAGAAAAGATGAATGGAGAATGTTTACAGATTCTGTTACAACTAATAAGATCACTATTTTGTATCGTTTTCTGTTGCCAAGGATGTATTATTTAATGGATCTCTTGAGTGGCACAACATATATTCAGTAAAATAGATCTGAAAAGTGGTTATCATCATATTAGAATTAAGGATCTTATGAATATAAAACAATGTTTAAGTAAGTTTGTGTGTGTGGTTAATTGTGTTGTTTGTTTTGACAAATCCATTATTCTATTTAAATTGGCAAATGCAATATTATAACTTGTGGCTTGCCACATTAGCTTTAGGAGGTCTACAAGTTGTGCGCTATGCAATTGAAATCTTCACCAATACATGTTGTCATTAACGACATTCTTGGTCCTAGGGAGATTCATGTTTGGAGCTTTAGGAGGTCTACAAGTTGTGTGCTATGCAATTGAAATTTTCACCAATACATGTTGTCATTAATGACATTAATTGTCCTAGGGAGATTCATGTTTGGAGCTGCATCAAGTTTGGAGATATATCTTGGTGTCTTTCTGAATGTAGTCATGTACCACTACTTCATTTACATTGCATAATCAAAGTGAATTCAAATAATGTTGGATATGGGATACGTATCCTGTGACTCATGAAGCAACACACTATGTTTTTGGTTGTTGCTTCCTTGCTGCATCCATAGCTATAAAAGGTGGTGGCAGTGCATGCAAGATTAAGGTAAAGCTGTGATCCCGAAGTCTAAGAAGAGCTGCAGAAATATATTTATTCTTAGAGAATTGTATTCAAGATTGGAACACTTGTTTATGGATTAGGTCTGATATTGCAATTCAAGGCTAAGGTGAGATTTGTTTCTAAACCCTTGAGTTGAAGTCTCTGAATTAATTTTGAAGTTTGTGAAATTAATAAAGATCTGTCCGGTTTCCTAATTTATCTTGTATGAGTTTGAAGTTTACTGTTAGGTTGCATTGATGAGTAGTTTTTGATAAAATCCTCAATTGCTTCTTTTCGTTCCATGTAACAACACCTTGGGCAGATTGTAATTGGTAGCTGAGAGAATATGCTGAGATATGCACTTGCAAGCTGATTTTTGACACAATTCGGGAATTGGTGAAATAATTGGCTGTAATGCTGCACATCTACATGTCATAAAAATGATTAAAATATAAATCTTAGGGAAGAAAACTATTAGAATGCATTCCATAGCATTTCACCAAAATACACTCAAACAAGTCAACTAGTAAAAGAAAAACAGGAGTTCAAGCTTAGTCAAACTCGCTCCATCATTTTTAATTTTTCTTCTGCCACAGGAAAAGTGCACTCTGAGTGTGTGTCTATCATCTGATGCACAAACTTTACAAAGTAGCATTTCACTACTCAATATGATTGTCTAAACTTAAGTACTTTGTGTCTTTCCTGCTCAATTATGTAGACTATCATACTCATTTGTATGTTGTCTCATACATTGAAAACAAAAGCTGTCTTCAAGATAATACAAATACAGCATATTTTGGACATGTAGTAGAGTGACTGTTCATGTGAATTCAACAAATAGTGAAGTCATGTTGAACTGCTTAGCATTGAAATGATAGGCATAAATTTAATTAAGTCCGCAAAATAAGCCTTTGGGTATTTAGCAGCTTGCACAAGTTGCAAATACCATAAGACTTTCAAAATTTTTCTATATATCATTGAGGGTTCTGTTTTCCTTACATGCGTATTCTAAAAATATTTGCCATGCTTTTGTGTAAAGAAGTAGACTTGCTGAATCTGTATGCAGTACAAGTACATTCAACCAAGCTGGTGACTCTTGCTTGCATACATTGCCTACCTAAGGCATCTGAGACTTGGATTTGCAAATCCTCATGCAGATTCAGCTAGTCTTATGGCATTGGTTGAAGCCATGAAACCATGAACAGGTAAATGGAAGAGATATGTGCCTTTTTGACCTTCTGTCGGTGATCACTTTGATTCTGAATGTTGATTCAAAATTTTCTTTTTGCTGATGTCAACAGAATATACACTAGAACAATGGAAGAAATCTAGTACCACAAACAAAATTCAAATCCTCCTCTAGGTTGCATAGTACTCTATTGCGATGTTCTGTAATATAAAATATTAATTATAATAAGATAATTAATAATCTCTGTTACAGGGATGAGTAAATGCCAAATAGGGAAGTGAAGATGCCAATTACAACTCAAACGGAATATCAAAGAGAGTGAAGAATGAATTACCCACAATAGCAAGTGGAGGATCTTGGGATCTGCACACTGTTTGGTTCCAGTGGTGTACGTATTGTAAGTTTGATTTAGAATAACTGATTTAACTTCTACTTGAAATAATTTAATCAATCTCAGATATCCACTAGGTCTCTATAGCATATCATCAACAAAACCATTTTTAATGCAATTTCTCAACTCTCTGTTTCTATATGTGCCAACTGCCAGTAAATAAACTACTGAAAAATATAGCATGCATAACAATAACATCCTCACATGAAAATAACACTTTGACACCAGGATTTAACGTGGAAACCCAATTTGATAAAAACCACCAAGTAACATGCAACCAATTTTTCACTCTTTTGAATTGAGCTGGGCTAAGGGCCAACCCTGTTAAAGGTTATACGACACACTGTTAAATGTGACCCTGTTAAAGGATTCAATCACCCTATTAGGAGTGGCCTTATTAGAGGATTTTAGGACATTCCATTAGAATGTCACCTTGATTAAAGGATTTACAAAATGACTGTTAGGTCAAACATGATTAAAGGATTTTGATTGATACAATGGTTAGAATGTAACAGTAGGTTTGATCTGTAAAGTAAACTCACTTTGCAAGTTCAGATCTCTATTCACTCATCTGCTAGTTCATTGACTGGCCTCCATTGATATCTCCATCACTAATCTACTTGGCATCTTCTCAAGCAATAACTCTTTACCAAAATTTTCACACTTCACCTATGCTATTCTGCTATTCACAACTTCTCGTTAAGATCGCCAATAAACAACAAACCAACCTTAGAAAACAACTCTTATGCCTTCTTAAATAGGTAATTTTGATCTTTTGCTGCTTAAACATCACTATTGATCTCAGGGTTAGTTCAAACTTCAGACTCATCGAATCCTTCCATCTTTTTGTTGTCCTTCTCCTTCTAGAAAATTTTGATCAAATCTTTGTCTTTGATTGCTTAACAAACTCTCTTTGTGCATTAAATAAACCAACTCATCAATTCTTATCTTCCATGCGCTTTGGCTAATTCAAAATTCCAACTATGTTGGCCTCAAATTCAATTATTTCTCAAATTGTAAATTTTGTTGTCCTTTGACAATCACTGTGTAGCTCGGCATACACTATATTGTCTCACTTGGCATCAACAGGCTCGCTTGGCCATTACTATGCTCGGTTGCTATTAACACTTTAACATATATTTGCTTGGCAATAACTAACACTCAATTTGCACTATTCATCCGACTTCTACATAAGTTCCTTAATCTTCTACTTCAATTCCTTCATTGACCCACTAATACTGATATTTGGTCAAGCTTCCTTTTGACTTGTTCCAACTCTAAGCTTCATCCTACTATCTTCTTCACTTCATGTATTGATTGAACAATAGATTATCTTGTCAAGAATTAACTTATCAAGAGCCCATTTTTTTCCATGATACTTAACTTCTTATCACTTCAACACTGACTAGCTCACCGTGCTATCTCTTCTTTTCAAATCCTCTTCATCAATGAAATGATATGACACTCTACACTAATAGTAAATGTCTCTATAGTACATTTGACACTCTCTTACCAATAGGTTTGACATCAATGACAACATATCAATTGCTCCAATTGTAGTTTCCAACACATAATTTGTAAAGAAGTGTTGCTCTAAAAGGAAAATCTTGTAGTTTCCAACACATATAATTTGTAAAGAAGTGTTGCACTAAAAGGAAAATCCACAATGTGGACGAATTTATATCTAGGTACTAGAAAATCCCTACACAAACGAGATTGAAAGTGATTAGTATCACAGATACATTCCCTTGATTGGTCGTATCTTGTTTGCCTGCTCATTAATGAGGATGATATCATTGTCGACAATTATATAGATGGAATGTGGTTCTCTAGTAGACTAGATCACTCTTGTATTGAAATAATAAATGCTATGAGCTAAATACTTCTCAATTTAATAAAATGATACATATATTCTGTAAGCATGGATTCAGTATGTTATATCTCAGCTTGCTGTTATTGGATTAGGCCAGCCAAAAGGAACTCTGGAAAGTTAAATGCTGCTACTAAAATATAGAAAATTTGTTTTAAAATGCATGCCAAGCTATGCGCTGGAAAACAGACTCTGTGGAAAGGAGAAAGATGCGAGATAATGCCTTAGCTGTAATAATATTCTATTTTAGGAAATGTCTCTCAAAGATGAAATGCATAAACTCTTGTTACAAAGTAGAATGGATTTTTCTTTCTAACAAGAATTAAAATTGTCACAAGCTGTATTGCATCTTTTCTCAAAACAAAAATCTTATGTTTGTTCACATTGAAATGTTATAATTAAATCACATTTTATCTTGCATTAGACTCTCGATCTATGGTTCTTACAGAATTCATTCATGTTTTATATAACAGATCATGTATGATGGCATGGCAATACCATTACCATTTAATTGTGAAATACTGAAATGGGCCAATGAAACTCGGAAAATTATGTCATCAGCCAAGGTCCCAACCTCAGTAAAATTCTATAATATTTATGGCACTTGCAATGAGACACCGCTTAGTGTTTGGTATGTCCTTCCTACCCAGCTGAATATGCTATTTTTAAGCTTCTATTCTTTATTTGTTTACCTATTATTGGTAGCAATCCAGCTCAATCAAGTGCATTCAAGAATGGGGAATTTTCCATTGAGAAAATAATGGTAATTTATGCTTTACAGCTACGGAAGTAAGCAAAGCCCCATATCAGATTTGGAGCAAATACTGCATTCAGAGGTATCTAGCACATAACCTGTATGAATAAAGCTCGTTCTCAGTTTTTAATATTAATGGAATCTTGAATGAACAGAAATGAAATTTGAAGGTTCTCCATTTTTAAAAATATTTTTCTACCCATTTCTAAATTAATAATGTTAGTCCATCTGTTTGGCTACAAAGCAACATTAGAGTCAATCTGATGTTCTTTATCCTCAAATTCTTGTTACCATTTTCGAATCCTATTTCAGACTGGATTTATTTTCTGTCTGGTTGCAGCCAAGATGTTTTTACTTCAGTTTGTAGTTTTAAAATTTTTCCTTTTTTGTTCCATATGAATTCATGTTTGGTCTCCTGTTTATAATATCTCTTTTTCACCGTGAAAAAATATTATAGATAAAAATTCAGATCCATGTGGCTTCTCCTCAAGCTGCGGAACCAAAGTTCTTTTTAAATTGTATAATCTGTAGTCATGTGAATTAACTTTGCAAGGCAGTTTTGGTTTACTAAGAAGCAAAAGACGTATATTTACTATCTTTGAACTCTACATTTTCATGCTATATTTAAAATCTGGGAAAGTTGGTATATCTTTCAGTTGCATGTGTTGTATATTTTCTCATGTTTTTTTCTCAAGTAGCAACTTCTGCTTCACTGGGTGTAAACTTTTATACTTTATCATAAATTTCATTTCAAAAGCTATTTGCATCTCAATACAAGATGAAAATCTTTTCCTAACATTCCTTTTGATTCCAGGCTGTATACACTTGTGTTGATGGTGATGGAACTGTCCCTC
Organism: Cupressus sempervirens; assembly: GCA_028749045.1. Classification (NCBI taxonomy): domain Eukaryota; kingdom Viridiplantae; phylum Streptophyta; class Pinopsida; order Cupressales; family Cupressaceae; genus Cupressus; species Cupressus sempervirens. The sequence continues at coordinate 383,273,152 of CM053786.1, forward strand.
TGGAATCAGCTATGGTAAGTGCTAGTAGCAATGATAGCGGAGAGCTGTATGTTCCAGTCACAGCTATATTTTGCTTGGCTGTAATATTTCTCATTTTTGGAAGAATTTCCCTTTCAAACCTTTCGCTTATTGAAATCACACATTATTGTAACTCAAAAGGGTTGCATCCTAATTATGTTTTCAGTAGATGCTTTAGAAGACATCTAAAATCTTTGGTCAAGAATATTTTAAATTCTGTTAGTCATACAGGAAACATTCTCAACAATCAGCATTGGATGGGCCTTCTAGTTGGGGCAACTGTCCTTTGTTCCTAGATACACCTTGGACAAGGGATTAGTGAAGTGATTCTATTATATAATTGGGTTTACTCTTCATCGAGTATAAAACTAATGGAAAACCCTAAATTGTATATATATTTTTTTCTGGCACTATTATTGATATAATCCATTTTTTTGCATCATTGCCAATTTAATTATAGAAAGTTCTTTGATTAGATCTGATGTTTTCATAAAGAAGATACAAAGGTCTAAATCTGTTTTTAATGTGTTAGTATCTGCGAAATTTCCCTTTCTCAGCCTTATATATTCATATTTGTGACATTTATCTTCTTGATCTCTTTTAATAGCACTGCATGGAGCTATGAAAGCTTCAGCTGATTTATCTTCTCTGACAAAAATGTGAGATGAAGACAAACCGGTTTGAGTCCACGAGCAAGGAGGATCTGAAATTGATACTTATATTTACGCAGAGAAAATGAACAATATAACTCAAGCCCCAGTTGAGTGGTTGTAGTCACGAAAAAATAATATAATAATAATTTTTGATGAAGGAGAGAAGCCTTTGGGAAGGGTAATTAACATCCTTCCACCTTCATCAGTCACCGAGCTTGCAAAGGTTCACTGAACCTCTATATGAAGTTCCAATATTGAGTTTTGGATAAAGGAGATGAAGATATGCCTGAGCTAGTTCAGGCTATTTTCAAGGTGTAACATATATTTAACCATGATGACAAGTTATATTTTCACTTCAACACTTGGACATGGCTTGCCATCACCATGCATATGGAAGAGATGGATAAATCAAAACCGTGGTGGGGAATTGAGGGGTTTCACTGATGCACTAATGCGAGTAGCAGATCAAAATTTGGTAGATCCCATATGTTAATTTGTCATATTACTATCTCCAAGGAAAATGGTTGGATAATCCATTCCTAGATTTTGGTGTTATAATTTCTAGAGCTGCTCCACAACAAAGCTCAATTAGTTTATTGCCCCTTCATTCTTTAGTTGGTTGTTTTTGAGATCTCCTTTATCATGCTTTGTTTTCCTATTCAGAGTTCCTTTTGTTTTCTTGTCGAGTATTGCTTTTATTTTGTGGGTTTGGCTTCTTTACCCACATATATGTCCATGTTTCAATAATTCTTCCATTTTAGGTCATCTTGCCATTTTTGTGCATTTCTATCTTAACAAACATGTCCAAGTTCCTGATTCTTATTACGATGGTAGCATGTACTTTGTCAGTGTTCTCTCTTGTGCCTTTCATCTTTGTGAGGATACTCAGAGTGTGTTTTGGAGGTAATGGTTTTAGGGTTATTCTTTGATGGGTTATCTTCAAATTTCATTACCTTCTGGAATTGCTTCTTCCAAGTTTGTTTCTCTAAGGTGCTAACTATGTTTCTGACTGATTCCTTCAATCATCCCCTGAATAAGCGAGTCTCTCTTGAGAGATTTTTGGTACCATCACAACCGAAATTTGGAATTCGGTGGCAAGCTCCACTGTGTTGACTTGTACCTCCTTGCGGACTTGTGTCTTGGCTTAATCACCTCTCGTGGGTTGGGTTATATTTGGCATTTGTATCGGGCATTAATAGTTTGAGCTTTTGGTGTAGTGACAAATGATTCCAACAATTGGTATTAGAGCCTTGGGTCATAGGTTCTAGTCTCCCTTTAGTGGGTGTTGAAGGCTTAGTCATTTCGAGGGGGAGATTGTTGATTTGGGGGTCAGCACATCCTTGGGGACTCATAACATGGCTAAATTTCCTCCTGTGGGTCGAGTTATAACTTGCATTTGTATCAGGCATTGACAGATTAAACTTTTGGCACAACAACAATGATTCCAACACATTGCCCTTTGTTGCTTGAGTTAATTCTTTGAAGTGCCACTGTAGATGCTTCCATTCAAACCTTTCAATGAGTTTTTGTGCGAGTTCGTCATAAGTGGTTAAGTTTTGTTGATCGTAGGCAATAGGGTCATGGTGTCACCACTCATGGGTTGTTCTTGTGAAATGGATCACCGTGAATTTAATGGCATTTTCCTGCACCATGGGGCTTAATGAAATATAAGTGTTTAACTTTTGCAACCACAAAGGTACTGTGGTTTTAGTTGGTTTGTCAAAGCTAGGAAGGGTTAGCTTACTCACCCTTTCCTTTAGGTCCTTATTTGACTATCCTTTCCGTTTCTTGTTAGGGGCAACTTTCATTTCAGCATCAAAGTCTGGGGTCAAGTGTAGAGTATGCTCTACAATTTCATCACCATCATTCATGGGTGGAACATTTGTTTCTTCTTGTTTCATGTGTCCCTCCATGAGTAGAAAGGAAGTTTTGTTGTCCTGGGGTTGGATTCTCATTGGGGAGATATTATGTTTTATTCTTAGAGTAGATGTCATTAGTATCCACTCCATGATAATTATTATTTATATTTTAAATGGCTTGAAGGAGGAGTTGGTTCTTTCATTCCTCTCACTCTATTCCAAGAGGGCTTGAGTGGTCTAAGCGTTTTGGTCCAGGAATGCCCTCAACTCATTTCTTATTAGATCGCTCATGGTGTTGTTTAGTGTAGATTGGTTGATAGATGCAAGCTTTCTTCGTTCTATTTTGAAAGTGTTGTGAACCCTTGGGCTAGGTCTCATATACTACTTTTCATAGGATGGTAGGAAATATGCTCTAGTCCCAATTGTAATGCTTCCTTTTTAAATTTCCCTAGATTTTTCACAAATTTTTTCACAAAAATCACAATTGCAACAAATTAGGGTTAAGATTAGATATAACCAAATATTTCTTCCCTCAATAACACGATCCCAAGTTTGGATCTTGCAATCACAACATGAAAAACATATTTAAAGTACACACGCATGTATATAGATAATCATTGGGGCTAATCAAGCCTTAATATTTTCATAGGTTATAAACACATTGGGGGAAGAGACATGATTGGTCTTGAGAAGCCATTTCTACACCAAGCCTAAGAGCAGATGTCTACTACAACCTATTGCTTGGTGGTTTGTACTTTCTTTCCCAACCATGTCTTGTCTCCCTATAGATAGTTGCCATGTTGTGGAGTCAATAGGAAGTTGTAAGGGGTTACTTGACTTTGTAAGTAACATTTTTGTCATAGGTTGCAATGATCGTTCAAGGATGGGTTACTTATGAGCCCGCTTGCCACCCTTCTCTTACACCTTGGCCCCTCTCTCTTGCAAGGTGGATTTCAAACAATATGTATATCTATTTTCCATTGCTATTTTGTGGAATTGGGTGGAGGTTGCAAGCGGTTAGTTGACTTTTAAAGTGCCCTCTTTGTCCTAGGCCGCACTGGGCCTTCTAGGATAACCTACTTATAAGCTCACTTGCTAGCCTTCTCTTATACCTCAGGCCCTCATGCGGGCTTCAGACATTATGCTTATCTATTTCTGTAATAGAAGCATAAACTTAAGCTTTAATCTCACTCAAAATATCCATATATGTATTTATACATAGAATTGACAACTAGGATTAGTTATCTTCTGTTTATTGGTGGACTGTGTTCTCTTGATGGATCTGAGATTATCTACCAGTACTAATTGCTATGCAGTTGGTTTGACCTTGATGTCAAATGAATGCTTAATCTGTATATCATATTTCTGTAGGTGAAATGAATTTGCAAATATGTTCGAAAGTTTGGGTTATGCTGCTGTGATAGAATTGGTGGGTGTGTCAGATTGCTGGTTGAGAGAGATTACCGAATGTATTTTATTGCCTGAATTGATTGATGGTATTGCTAAGTATATATATTTATTTATTTGGCTGCTGCTTAGTAAAATCCTTCCCATTTGAGTCTGAAAGCTCACCTCTTTTACCATCTCCCTTTAGTGTAGGGAGTCTTCCATTAATTATTATCCTTTTGAAAGGGTCACACTCCCTCATTCTGATTGCTGCACAATAAACAATTACTCATTCTATGTTAGTGCATGTGTTAACTAGTTACCTTCAGAAGAATGGAGCAACTGCCTTTTAATTTTAATTCTGCTGCCAATGATGTCTTAATTAAACTTTAGTTAAATGCTTATGACTAACTTTGCAAGGCTTAACATATTTTCTTTCTCGAAAATGTTTTGTAGTTAGAGGTAAAGAAGCCAAAGAAATTTGTGTCAGAAATTGTCTGCTCTAACATGGGGTTGCCAGTAACATGACAATTGATACCACTCATTCATATTTTCATTTTAATTTTTTATATTTTTAATTTGAGTTATATTTTTGTTCTTTTATATTTTATATTTTTCATTATTGTTAATTTTCAAACCTTAATTGTAAAGGGGGACATTACATCAACTGTGAAACATGATTAACACAGCACAACATTGTGCCATTGGCCATATACTGGAAAACCATCATGCTTCCCAACTTGAAGCTCTGCTTCTTTACATATGACAAATCAATGAAGTTGTGGTTAGGCCCACTAGCATTTAGAATGACTCTGTGTCCCTGCATAATGCATCTTTCTCTGAAGACGTTATATTGAGGATTGCTGCTGATGGTAGCATCACGCCATCCATGCAAAGTTATTGTGATGCTCATCTGTATTTGTTTCTGCATCCATCTATTCATAACACTTGTAAAAATCCTATGTCTCATCCAACTCATCATCAGTATATTCCTCAAAGACTTCATTCCAGTGGGCCTTGTCTCCACTTCTACAGTTATGTCCAGGTGTCCAAGAGTCATGATAGTCAAGGAAAAGCCACTTCTGTCTCAACTCATTTCGTATCATGAGGTGCACCACCAACTGGTCTAGGAAACTCATTAGCTGGTCTAGTTAACTCTGGTTTCTTGTCCTTCCTCTATGGCAAAGTCTGTGGAAATTTGTTAGGAAATGTAGCCCATGGTGTGGATAGCTCCTTGCTGTTGCATGCATAATAGTATCCTGCAAAGATGGTGGATCAAAAGCGCTACATTAACTTTTGAGAGGTTTTGATAAACTCTATGAACCAAGAACTCAATCTCCTCTTGGTCGCATCAGAAACCATTATTGACAACCTGTGAAACTGTGAGATGTAGGCATCAAGTGTCCCATCCTGTCTCAATTGCCTTTGAGTCCTTGTGGTCAAACCGCTTTATCACTCTAGTAAATTGATATAAGAAACTATAGCAGCATGACCCAGGCTGAGTGTTGGTATAAGGATTTGTTAGTGAACAGATTGTCCTTTCAACTAATTTAACAAATTTACTCTATACCCAAGGTGTGAAAAACACAAAATGCTCACAACAGTTGAGAAAATCTCATGTTATTTGACTTTCTCTCTGAATTTTTTAAAGGTACAGCAGCCTTATTAGATTTGCAATGAATTCAAATTATCTTTTCACTTTTACCTGAAAGCGCCTAAGGATCTCTCAACTACTCCTAGGTAGTGAGGTAAAGAATCAACTCAAAATCTCAAAGTAACATCCACTGAATATATATAGAAAATCTACTTTAAAAGAATGAATAGCATCACAAACTGATATCAATCATCCTTACACCATAATTGAAATGAACTTACAGAAAGAACAGCAACCGATATCTCGAATCGTTAAACCAAAGTCCACAAAGTAACAAAGATTTGAACACTTAGAACACCAAGTTTCAAAGTAGAATCCGAGACGATTTATGTATGTATATTAAACTTTTCCATGCACAGAGTCGTTTGAAAGAAAAACATCCATATACTATCCTTTGATTACTGTTTAAAAAGTACCTACTTTATCAGAGTTCTTTACTATCTACCTTCTAACTACCTATTGCTAACCTTAAACCAGTTCAATGCCCCAACATTTATAGTTTTTCCATACAAATCCAAAAGGCCTCCATCAAAACCCAACCATTTTTGTTAAAACAAGAAATAGTTACAAAACAAGAAAGCAGTTTAAAAACGAGCGCCAAAAAGTAACTGAAAACAACAGTTCAGTTCAAGCGTCATCGCTCGTTGACGGTCTGACATACTAGCTTCCAGCTTCGAAAAGTATTCATAAACTCCTGCATCGCGTGGGAGTGTGGATTCTTCAGGCTTAGCAATCGGGCTCTACACACGTCTTTCTGCCATTTGAATTCCTTTATCTTTAAACTTTGATGTGGCATCAGGTTCTTATTGAGACACAACATCGATTCAATACTTGCCAATGCAGTGAAATCGTTGGCACTTGGCGATTCACCATCCCTAATTTGTTCCACGGCTTCATTAAGCTCTTCATTAGTGTCTTGGCATCCATGTTTCCGTCGTCGAATTGTAGGATCCCTGTAGGATTAACTACCTTCATATCCTTGAGGAGTTCTTTGTGCATTTCAGTAATTTTATTTTCCATGCCCTGCACTTCTTTAATTGTCTCCTTGTAAATTGACTCCTTCTAGCCCATGTTGTTCTTCATAATGAACAACATGCAAGGATCCACGTTTTTCATTGGGTTCTCATTTAGGAACTTGAGGACCCTGAACCTCTCAACTTCAGCCACTTGAAAAACAACTGCTTGACATCGACCTAGCTTTGTTTCCCAAACCAGAACTAAAGTTTGGATCTCTCCCAGCAATGATTTTTCCTCAGCATAAACATTAGCAAATTCTGAAATAAATTTATTACCTTCTTTTATGATGATGTCCACCCAGTCCTTCACGACATCACCTAACAGCTTCCCTTTTTGCATCTACTTCATCAATTGTTGACTTCTTGCAGAATTAGGTTCTTCAGAGAATCGATATATGCAGCCATTGTCGTTACCATGCCTTTTAGCTCCTTTTTCTCTTTATTGTTCTTCTCAGAGTGTGTTAGCATATGATCGGCAAAGAATTTGAAGAAATGGTTACCGGTACTTCTGTTAATAGTTCCCAATTCAACCGAGGTAACTTTGAAACCTTCGTCATCAATATCCTCTGACTCCTTTTTCTGCTTGTAGGTAGCTATCTTAGTAGTGATCTTTCCTGTTACTGGGTCTTTGGTAAGGTGGGCATCTGTCTTCAACTTCTTTACTTTCGAACCCCTAGCCGCATTCTTAGTGACGATGTCTTTCACCAGTGTGGACATTGGTTGCAAATTCCTTTTTTTGCTGATTGTGTTAGATAGCCAGGAAGGAATGGCAGGGCTCTCTAGTAGGAGTTAGGAATCTGGGCTGATCTACCTTAGGAGCCTCAATGAATTGAACATTAGCATCTAAACCATCTATAAGAGATTGAGGCTGTCATTCAAATCCTGCCCTTGAGTCGGCATTCTCTCCTTCTGAAATTTATGTTGCTTCAGGGCTTCAGACTTAGACTGAGATCTAGTCCTTGGAGTCGTAGTTTGCAAATGAAGGGGCGTCTTCTTCTGTTTATCCTAAGCTAATATACTACCTGCAACAGGAGAAAGTGGGACGTCAGATGGAGATGGTTCAGAAAAAGAAACCACCTTTGAAGAGGGTTTATTGATAATTCCTTTGCTCTTTTTCTTTAACTAGTCATCTGTGAAGGTAAATATAAATCTAGCCCTTAGATTGATATCATCTTCTTCATCCTTATTCTAGTCAACTATCAGAGACTTCAATTCACTAGATTCTTCCCAGCCAGGTTCAATTATATCCGAGCCATCCTCAATCACTCCTCCTATTTTGAACTTCAACCTGAAAGAATTAATTTGCTACAAAGTCAGCCTTGAATGATCTTTCCTCAGAACTTCTACTTCATCCCTACAATCTCGCCATAGATCTTCCAGCTGTGGAGTTGCCGGCGGGTGAACTTCAAGACCTAGAATCTGGATTGCGTACCCTTTAGAATCTGGATTGCATATCCTTTATTGTCGAAATTCCTTCTGCTATGGTAAGAACCGAAATTGAACCCAAGCAAATTACTCCCAATGATAGAAGCGTTGGTCATGCTACTACAAACCAACGAACCCAGCTTGATAGGAAAAGCTATTTCCCAATCCTCTTGCGGTAAATTATCCTTTATAACAGAGAAAAGTTGCCTACATATTTCGGCCAAAACAAAATAGTCCAAAGCATACCGTGGCAACTTTGTAGGCTCTTCTTCGAATCCACCTATCCTCAAGTACGTGAACCTGCGAAACTGTATGAAGTGGCTTCCATATTGCTGAATTAACCTTTGGGCTTCAGGAGACAACCTAGGTATTGGCATATTCTTCAAAGACACAAAAACATTCTCCATTAACACATCATGAACTTTCCTAAAATCTTCCAAGATTCTATCTTTCTGTAGCAGAGGGCAATATTGAAAAACTGTTATTTCTTCACTCCATACTCCATCAGGGAGAGGGGTAAGATCACAAGTACAGGCAATGCAGTAAGTTAAATAGGAAGCCATATAAAAATTCTCCCGGGATTCCTTAGCACGCTTGAGTTGAGCCCTCAGTGAACTGGCAATAATCTCTGCCCAATCCATCCATTGTTCACCCTTCAAGATGATTTCTATGTACCTATACATCCATTCCTCAAAGAGGAGAACATCGACAAAACCTTTGACTCTATGCAATAACACCACAAGGTCATGGATGTGAGGTTTAAGGTGATCTTTTGTGATGACCTTGGGTAGCCTAGAACCTTCGCCGTACATGGTCTTGGTCCATTTCCTAGCCAGGGTATTGCGAAATTGGTTTGGGGTTTCTTGATATTCGGCCTAGGCTTGAACAGGGGAAAATGCAGCAAAGGTATTCTCTGGCAAACGCAGTACAGTTTCAATAGTGTCCCTTGAAATTGAGAGTATCGTGTTGCCATTTTTACTTACAATACTCTTGCTTCTAACATCATAGTGATCAATACAAACTCGAAGATGTTCATGACTCACAAAGGCTGGGGGAAAAGCAATAGCCTCAATTAACCCACTAGTTAGGACTTCCATACACCCATTCACCTCATTAGCGTATTGAAGAAAATTTTCTTGTAAATTCTCCAACTTAACCCCCTCCAAATTCGTATCACAAATGATTGGCTTTCTACATTCTAAACTTGAGACATTACTGAAGAAATGCAATACAGACCTCATTCTTAATCAAACAACAAGGCTTCATACAGATAATGTTGGAAAATACAAAGATTTGCAGAACAAAACAAGAATTGCTAAGTTCTCACCTGTATTCTGCTGAAAAATCAATGATTTTCTTTGTCTCCCTTAACAGCTTCCTTCTCCACACTTTCAATTCTTTGCATGATAAACAGAAAAAGGAAAGCCGAGCAAGTTTTAAAGGGAAAGTACTTACGTGCGGAAGTATAGGCTCATTATAAGGCATTAATGACACATCACTCCTTGTTAACGTTCGCACGTTCGAAAGCCTTGTTGCATAAACTTTCCATTTAATGATTTCCTTTTCGGATGTATTGGTAATGATTAGTTTTAATGCGACGTCCAATCCCTTTTCCGGCTGAAGATTTCCCACTTTCCCCATAATTATGACTTTTCACATTGGGAATAGAAATGTCCTTTTATTCATTGTTCTCTGACATGACCATCAATTGCCTTGCGGGATGATGGCGCGTCTACACTAGGATTTAATATTGCCAAAACACCTCCGCCATTGAACAACTTTGAACTACTTCGAATCGAGGTTCGAAGTGGTTCAAAGCAATTCAAAAGAAAACTTCGCCAAGTTGACGCATATCACCTGCTAGAAAAACCGTTAGTTCAAAACCTTTGGTTGAACTGCTTTGAACTACTTTAAACCGAGGTTCAAAGTGGTTCAAAATGGTTTGAGGGAAGAGATATCGACTGAGGGCAAGAGGGACTTCAAATAATTACTTCAGGAGATGGTGAATACGCGAAGTGACAAGGGAAAGACTTCAACAAACGGATAGGCAAAAATTGAAGGAAAGACCTTTGAAAAATGGTGATGCAAAACTCTACTAACAGGATTTTACGCTTTTGTACCTATGGCTGCTGATATAAGGAACATGCTAGTTTAGTTTCTTGGGTCTGGTTGAACAAGGAAATTGTTTTGAGATTTATCTCCCTAGATATTTAGGTTGCCTACCCTTTTACCAGGATATTTAATAAATGTTAACAATTTTCTTCTAAGCTCACTAGATAAATATTTGTTGGATTGTGGCTAAGTCTTCTTCGGTTTGAGGGAAAAGAGGCAACGTGCAAATCAGATGCACAGGCATAGCTTATAATACCATTTGAATTGAATTCAACCCTTCCAGCAAATGATAACCACATATGTGTCCAACAAATCGATCTGTATCTGACCTTATCAGTCCGATTGGACCATAAAGATGATGATAATGTTTTCAGGGTAATGTGATATCCAGGATACTTTAATGGTGAGCTGCCCTAAATTTTTATAGTCTTAGAATAGAACATTTTTATTTAGTCGGAATATAAATAAGAAAACACCCAAGACTTTGCCTAATCAAGTAGTTGTGCCAACACATCTTGATAGACATTTGAGAGTGATTTCAGCATTTGCGCAGACTTACTGATAAACATGGTCAGGAAAAGAGTATATTTCACTAATTGAAAAGCAAAAAATTCCTTGGCATGGGGAATTGCTGTTAAGTCTTAAATTTTATTCTTGGCTTCAGTGTGTGTTAACAAACAAGTTTACCCTTGGCTGACTAATATAAAGAGGCACAAGTGTAAAGGGTCATCTTTTATGAGTATTCAAGAAGAATTATAAAGCTGTTTGGCTGTTCATTCTGTTCCCTCAGTGAAAGCACAAAATGTACGATTGGCCTCTAAAGTGATCCACAAAAAACTGTGTTGAAAAACCAAATCTTGTGACATCTACCAAAAGCGTTGGCACTAACATTGGTAAATGTTTTTTAGGCATATCCAACTCTAGAGCCACCTCAGTACTCTTACTGGCGTGCAAAGAGTATGTATTGTTTCACACGGCTCTGATATTATGTATTTTTTCCATGAACTAAAGATGACCGATTTATTAAAATCAGTATAGTGATTAATGGCTATACGCAATAGACAATGGTTTTTAGAGATTGAATTGTAGACCGTATAGTATATGAGTATTGGCCTAAACATATCTAGTATATGAATTGCTCCTTACTTTGGAAGGAGAGTTGACATAGTTGTGCTAATGCATCTCAAGGGCTCCTCGTTTTTTACACTCTTTCACTACTTGCAACATATTGATTTTATAAGCTGCCAATAGTTCAGAAAGACTTGAGGGAATCTGAATCCAACATGTTGTCCATAGCACAGGAAATACTGCTGATTTGAATTCCACTTAACTGATTGAACAAAGTAGAAAGTCATTAACCTCTTAGTAAGGTGGCGTCGTTTAGCAAAACTCAGTTTAGCAAGCATGTGCTGCAAATTCACCGTTTCAGCCTTGGTTAAATAATCAGTCTCTGATTGGAGTCTCTTTAGGTGTCAGTATTGTCTTTCTTTATCTAAATAGCTCTACCTTTTTGATGGTGAAATACTCCTTTAGTTTGCAGCTCCAGCAGCTCCAGTAAACACTGATGTGGGACGCTCCACTTTTCTTAAGTCTGCAGTGAAGTAACCTGCAAGCTTTTAAAGTGAGAGTAAGTTTCTTCTGCTTGAAAATACAACAAAAAACTGTTTGATTCCAGATCTTCAATCTCTGAGGAATTCCAGTGCACCCGCAAATTCATATATAATATACCCAGAAACCTCGCTATATTCAGCCCACTGATCCTTTCTTTTGATGAAAAGTTTGGAACTTGTTTCACAAAATTTAATTTGATGGACTAATCTTTAATTTTATATGGATTGAAAACATTAAACTTCTGGATATGAAACTACTTTCCAAGTTTCCGGATGTCAAAAGCTTGTCAATTTTTTCTTTGGCACTGAAATATTCTTTCTTCTATTTTGTGCATTAACTTACAACCTTGCCTTGATTGACTTCATGTAATTTCTTTCTACAAAAATATGGATAGAATCTTGAAGAGAATCATTATTCTCAGAACAAAAAGTTACTCAGACTTCACATCTTAATTCCATACCAACTTCTATAAGATAGATATTCAGAATTTATATTTTGTACATAGCTGGATTCAATATCAAATTTTGGTTGCCATATTACCAATTATTCATCGCAAATTATTTCTGTAAACTTCAGATCTGGTTGCATTTTCTATTGCAGGCTGTACCTATGCTTTTCTTGACTTGAATGTGGTTGATTCTGTTCACTGCTAATGGCATCCTCCTCCTCCTGAAGATGAAGGGCAGAGGTGTGCACTGTGCATAGGTAGTTCTGTTCTGGGTTTGCATCCAGTACAGAAAATATCAGGGGTTTCATCCTGATGGAATTGCAAGGAGAAAATAACAAAAAAATCAGAAATTCTTCCCCTTCAAATTCCTTTATTAGTACTAAGATAATATCTTTAATATCTTTATTAAGATATTATCTCCTTAGTTAAATACTTTCTATAATGGTCAACGACTTGTCTGTAGTCCGTCTTTCAGTCTAGATAGGAATGTTTCCTATCCTGTCTCTCTTTTGTCTTCAGTCCAAATAGGAATGTTTCCCATCTTGTCTTCAGTTTTGTTTCTAATTTCATCTTCAGTCTATGTTGTTTATTTTAGAAACAGAGTTCTTGTAATTCTTTATAATACATTTGTTCCTCTGTTAATAAATCAATCATCCGAAAATCCGTTAATCTGCCAATTCTTGAATCTTGTAACATGGTATCAGAGCCATTATAAGGAATTTTTCGAAAACTCTTATAATTTCGTGACTGAAATTTTCGAAATTCTTTGGGTCTGTTTTCTTTCGATTTTTTTTGAAAATCTGGGCATAGTCTTTTCTGAGTGCAGTTTATGGTGTCTTTCTTGCACAAACAATGCCGTTTTTTACTTCACAATCCAAAAACGACTTCATTGCTGGAAGCCAACAGCGTTTTGTTTAACAAATCTGCCATTATTATCAAGAAATTTGGAAATATTTGAAGGAGCTGCATGAAACATCTGACAAAAGTTGGGCATTCTTTCGGAAGAATCAGCTGTTCTCCATTATGATGGATGAACATATGTCCTTGCAAGAGCATCTGACAAAGATTAAGGACATCCGTGATCAGCTCGAAGCTATTGGTCGGAAAATGGAGGAAGAGGATATGGTAGTCATCACTCTGAAAAGTCTACCATCATCCTATGAGCACTTCATAGAAACACTCAACATTACGTCAATTAATGTTGATCTGAAGTTTCTAGAATTATGCACCAAACTTTTGCAGCAGGATTGTTGGAAACAACAGTTTGGCAGTAGTGCTTCTACAGCCTCCTCAGAGTAGGCATTTGCTGCAAAATCCTTTCAACAGAACATCAACAACTATTAGTCTTCTCAGCCTTTCCAGCATCAAACTTCTGCTCAATCCCTGGATGGCTCTACGAAGCAAAATGTACAGTATAATTATTGTCACAAGTTTGGCGATATGAAGTTTGAGTGCCGAAAACGTTTGGCTACTCAAGCAAGGCAAAATGCTTCCTAGCCAACAACACAAGTTGTCGAGCTTCTTGATTAAGGCGAAGCTGCATTTTTCACCTTTTGAATTTGAATCTGTTTTTCTGGGTTTGTTCTAAGTTACCATATTAGCTCAAAAACTAGGAAATTCGAAATTCGATTCACTCAAATTCGAAGTCGGTTCGAAATCATTACAAATTCTTCTGTTACCATTAGAATTCCCTGTAGATTTGTAGTTTCGAACCCTGGTCGAATTTGGTTGCCGTCAGCAGAGCTTGGGAGGAATGTGAAACAAATTTGTGTGAATTTTGAGGCCACATCATCTTATTTACTTGTCAACTTAGTTTTAAGTGATTTACATATTAAAACCCAAAACAACGCTATTTGGGATTTTTCCATATTGTAACTTGCGTTTGGCAGTGACACTTTGGAATTTTTTGCAGTGGCAGTCTAGATGCATATGTTTGTTGTTGGCTTGGTTTGGTCCCTGTTGCAAGGAGCTCATCCCCATTTATTGGCTTGGTTTGGAAATTATTTGATGATTTTTTATGATATATTGATATTGATCACATATGAGTCTATGACTGATGATTGATTAGTATTGTTGACATTGGTGTTTTAAAGTTTTTGAACCAAAACATTCATATGGAGGTGTATTTTTAAATTTTATCATGCCATTCAAACAAAATTGTTAATATATGTGGTGTTGTATTTTGCTAAATTACTTCATATTAGCATAGTGGTGTATGAACTTATTTGTTGCAGCATATTTTTACATATATATATATATAAAATCTTGTACGGACAAACCCAAAACGAACCCGAACTCGGCCCAAATTTTTTTGAGCGAATTCCGAATCCGAATGTCGAAACCGCATCCGAACCAGAATCCGAACCGGCAACTTAGGGTTTGTTGATTTTCTCCTTAAAAATCATTTCATGTTGTCTGTAATACTTAAGGTTGCGTGAGATTCTGGGTTTTACCGTTTTTTCCACAAAAATGAAGTTTTGTAATTGCAATCTGTTTTGAGTCATAGCACTCTTCTGGCAAAGCTTCTTGGTTCCAACAATTTGTAGATCTAGGGAGGGTCTCAGTTATCCCAGAATGTTCCGACATTCGTATGTTGACCATCAAGGAAGGGTATTAAGATAATATCTTTAATATCTTTATTAAGATATTATCTCCTTAGTTAAATACTTTCTATAATGGTCAACTACTTGTCTGTATTCCATCTTTCACTCTAGATAGGAATGTTTCCTATCTTGTCTCTTTTTTCTTTAGTCCAGATAGGAATGTTTCCTATCTTGTCTTCAGTTTTGTTTCTAATTTCGTCTTCAGTCTACATTGTTTCTTTTAGAAATAACGTCCTTGCAATTCTTTATAAGGAACACATTTGTTCCTCTGTTAATCAATCAATCATCCGGAAATCCGTTAATCCGCCAATTCTTGAATCTTGTAACAATAAGTTCACTTCCAAAAAGCTGCAAACACCTCAAGAAGGCCATGATTTTAGTCGACTTGACTTAGGCATAAAGATTACCATTAATTATTATAAATCTTTCCATAAAGCTGCCATCTAGAAAAAATCATAGATAACTTAAACTGGCAGGACTTCAGGTGTGGCCCTATAATGAAAAATTTAAAAAATCTTGCTGGAACTTTAGCTTTTCTGACCCCTTATTTAAAATACCTCTAGATCCCTTTATTTATTAAATACTCAGCCTGTGAGGGACGAAAATAGGCTAGTATATTTATTTAATAACTAACAGCTATACAAATGGGGATATTACAGATACAGAAAGCATTCATTTTATTACATCAAAGAAGCTAATTTTTTGTCTCATGTTCATCAAATAGACTGTTTGTATTTAAAATCATAAAAGAGATTCAGAAGATGACTATAAGAAGGCTTTCCACTCATCCTTTTGGAGATGTAGGTGATAAAGCTGAAATCGTTGAAAAATGTGCAGGCTCTAATACCAAAGGTTGGGAAATTTCAATCTCTATCCAGAGTCAAAATACAAATTTAATGGATGAGATACAAGGCTTGAACTACTACAATTTGAAAATGTGAAAGTTACATGCTAATCTGAAATTAAGTTGCCTTAAAAATTAGCATGCCTAGATCCATCTTCTTTATGATGCTAAAATTTGGCTTTAATTTTGTGCTTATTAACGCTATCTAATGTGAACTTATAATAACAATAAATAAAGCATAACATCATCACAATATAGCAGAGAAAAAGGACAAGGTTTACATGGAGAAATCCTTATGGGGAAAAACGTCACTGAGATAAATGCCAATTATGCATTTTCTTCAAATAAATGAGGTTACACAACTTTCACTTCCATTATCCTCTTTTGCATTGAACATGGCAGCACCTACTTACCTGTAAACAATGTGATGGAAGAGCATTCTCTGGTTCTTGGTAATCTTGCATCAAGCAACAAATAGATCTTTTTAGTTTGTTTCTGTTTAGTCAGTTTGTGTTTGCAATTGTGTTCCTTCGAGTTGGCTCATTAGCTTATATAGACCTTATGGAAAATTCTTGGCATCATGGTTGATCTTTGTTTGAATTCACATCTCTATCCGTTTCTTCTTGGTGGAGATCTCTTTGGTTTAGGCTCGGGTCTATTTTTGTTGTTAATGTTTCGTGGCTAGTTGGAGTTTTCCGATCTTGCAAACCATTTCTGTGGTTTGTGATCTACATGGATCGTCAATTGATGTTCCTCAACTCTTGGTTGAACTACCTTTGGATTTGCGCTTCATTTCTTATCTTCTTGGAGGTGTTCTTCTTGATTTGGGTCCTGACCCATACTTGCATGTTGGATTTCATATCTTGGAGAATGTGATCTTTCTTGGCTGACTTGATGCTTGTGAGTGTTCTATATATTGATGTAATTGATCTTTAGGAAGGCAACTTATAGGAAGACAACCTCATGAAGGTTATCATAGAAGGATATTCTGGAATTTGATCTGTAATCAGGTCTGTATGCTTGATTTGTAAGCCTGCATGCTGCTGGCCTGTTGTATCTGATTTCATGAATCTATAATAAAGTGAACACCTGATTTTGCATCCTTTCAGATCCTTGTTGTGGTTGCTTTTGTTGTGCAACTTTTGCTGCATAGTTTGGACTGTCCTCTTTGAGGATCCCCTGCTGTGACTGGTCACAACCTCCTTATGCCTCAACTCATGCTTATTCCTTTAGAGTAACTCTACATTCAACTATTTCTCTTAATCTCTACATGCAAGGAGTTGTCTACATAGACATGTCAAGAGATCCTATGTGCAAAACATGGCTTCCAAAGAAGACTCTTCATTGAAAATGTCTGCAGCCCTTGGATTACCTTCACAAAATGCATTAGGACACCAGTTTTGGCTCCAATACATTCCCTTTGAGTTGATGTACATAAGTAGGATCCTATTATATAATGTTTGCTAAGGGAATAGGAGGGTTTACTGCTTCCATTCGGATTGGCTCTGTATGTTATGATTTTCTGAATGGTGCAGGGATGTGTATTAATGTATAAGGGATTGAACTGGTAGATGATAGAACTGGAAACCATCTGAATATTATTCTGAAACTGTATGAAACTGTGAAATGTCTTCGTGTGATTCATCAATGATCTGAGCAATTATTTCTGAGCAAATGGTTTCATTTCCTAACTGGGTCAGTACTAACGTACACTCAGCAAGAATCACAAAGTCTCTTGAGCCGATACATTTCAATCTTAATGTATTTTGTTTTTCAATGTGCCATGGGTTTAACTGCAAAGTGAATGCGTTGAGGATGAAATAAATATGGGGTGGTGGAAATACTCCATGGGACGTGGTCCCATATTCCTGCAATACTCAAAAACAGGGAAAGTGTTACTTGGGTTATTGGGGTGTAGATACAGGTATGGCTATTTTTTCAAAATAGGGGAGGGGGGTACTTGGGTAAGTCAATTATTTTTAATACAATTTAATATTTTTAGAAAATCCAGAAATATGAGTCATGACAATGGTTTTCCAAAACAAGAACAGCAACAAACTTTGCAAGTGTAATGTATTTTTTCTGTTTTGGATTTGCAATAAATTTGTAATAATAATATATGCTGAATGTTTAGATGCATTACAGAGAAGGCAGACTTTAAACATGAACAAGAAGATCAGAAATCAAATAACAATGACATATTGCAAATGATAAACTTCTTACTTGAATAGTGATAATGTTTACTGTTAATCAGTACTGTATCAAAGTTTCAAACTGATTGCGTATTGATTTAAGCTTGATAAACAAGAATTGAGTCACAAATGATAATCAGAAATCTTAATCAAGGTCCTTAGCTATGATGCTGTCCACCGTAGTTCAACTTACCATTATTGGCAACTTATTGCCGAGGGCAAAAAAAAACCGGCAAATATTGGAGATAGGTCAGGAACTTAAAAAATTGCTTAAATTTAATTAGAAATGCATTATTTTTGCAAAATTCAATAAGGAGATGCATCTAATGAGTCAGTAAATGTGTAAACAAACCAAACAAACTGATCTAGGTATATATAAATTCAATTAGGCTACGAAATCTCATTCTCAAGTGGAATGATGATGGCTCGTAGCCATAGTCTGATAGTTTGAACTCTAAAGCAAACGAAAAAGAAAATTGTCTTTGTAAAAATATAAGCAAATAGAAGTGCAAGTACAATATCAAAATAGGCTACATCTTCCTCTTCACCTTCCCAACAGCTCGACTAAAAATTGCTGGAGTGGGAGGGATTCTAGCCCTAGAAGATTGTTGTGGTTGTGGCTGGACCTCTAGTCTGGATATAGATGGTGTTGACATTGGCAATACCTCCTCATCATCTGTATCCTCCTCACTCTTGGTGGCCTCATCCTCCTTAGTGTCCTCATCAATGTCATCCAATCCCAGTGCAATTATAATTATATTTTTGCATGATTCATTTGGAGAGGAAACAATTAGTCACCATAGAATTCTGAGTGGAGTTCTTTCCTTGGCTCCATTTAAAAGCCCAAGTATCCAAGATGTTACAATTGTTATTTAAGTTAAGGGGAGGTTCATCTTCTAAGAAAAGTTATATACGAATTTCTCTTTTCCATCTAGCCTTCTAAAATTCTCAAACAAACATTTCTATTGGAATTCAAGCTTTTAAAAATATTTTTCAGTTCATGTTTCTTTCTATTTAATTGTTACATCCTTAATTGAAGTCTACTTGACTTTAAGATACTTGGGCTAAATCTGTTGTCTTAATTTTGATTCCCCTTTGTCTCTTACCAATGGCTTCTAACCACTTTTGTTTTTTCCAAGTTCCCGTGGAACTGGAATGATGACATTCACAGAGAATTGTCTTCCAAATTTCCAAACGCATAAATTAATGAATATGTGATGTCTTCATCAGGAATATTGTTGGAACCTAGATTACAGATACTAACTTACTGTCACGAGAACTAATTAAATTTGCAGCAGTTTATATGTCTAGACTCTAATCAGATGTTGCTAAAAAATCTAGTGTCTGGACAATGCTATTTAGCATCCTTCTACCTAGTACAAATCATTGAGCTGTCCTTCACTGCTACAAAATGAATGTTGTCTATTGTGGCTGGAAGCTCATTAACTGCTCAATCAATTGCACTTGTAATAATTAAATATATTATACATTTTCTTTAAAGGGTGACCTGTGCTACCAAATGACATCCATTCTTAGCTGCAGAGGTAGATGGTTGACAGAGAAAAAATTCTGTATGTTTTTCAGTAATTTTTTTCTTTATTAAGTAGGTGGTCCAATGCTGTCGAAATCCATAAATTTTGAGATTTTTCATAATAATATTTTTCATTTTTTAGCAACTAATTTATAGAGAAAGAATCATATTCCATGTACTATCAGCTTTAGTTGTCTGTTGGGAAGAGTTTCTACGGAGGATCATTAAATGTTTGTCATTCTTTTCCAGGCAGATGGTCTTCAAGCTGAGGAAAGGATAGGTGTCCCAGGAGATCATCGCGGATTGGTCTGTGATGAGCGTGTATTTCGTATACTCAAACACTGGTTGAAGGCAGGAGAGCCAGATCCTTTCTACGATCCTGTCACAGACTACGTTGTTTTGCCAACTAGGGCCGAGTTTAATCAGCACAGGAAACAGTGCCTCTCTATCCCAATAACTGAAAATTGGGAAATGCTATCACAGGACATTGATGATTATAATGCAGTGCTTGAACATGATTTTGTGGCTGCCATATCGGGCGCCTATGACAAATTTAGTGATCCAAGGGCAGAGGCGCATGCATCACTGAATATACATCCTCCTCATCCTGGGTCAATTGACAAGAAGCATATAGAAGTTTCAACTGTCGGAATTGCAGAAGGAAGTGATGTGAAAGAGACAGCTATATCTCTGGAAATGGTCATGAAAGAAGCTTCAATGGGTGCTATTTCTCTGAGTCAAATGCCTGAGAAAATTCAAACCAAGAAATAAAGGCAATGCAATCTGGAATTATTCATGTGTGGGCAATAGTAATATAGTTGTACTTATTTGGCCAGAAATCTAAGAGTTATTATTGATCATTCCTATCCTATTTCATGGACAAGAAACTTAAATTTCTGTGTCCAACAGAAATAAGTGGGATGCAATAAATTGCTAGTTTGCTGCATAAGACCATAGAAGAATGTGATAGTACTTGTGAATGAAAAGAATGTCAGGATTTGACCTCAAGCAAGGTGGGTGATAAATTCTTAAACCTACTCTTGCTTAACAGCACTAACAGGTTTATTTGTAGCTGTGTGCGTATGTACAAATATGTATGTAGCTAGAACCCTGTAAAAATGTTCAATGTTGAATATGTGTCATTGTATATAAGGCCATCTGTACCCTATCAGCAAAGATGTGTATTTGTAAAGTATATCATGACAAGCAATTTAATAAATCAGCTTATTTGACTAATCTTTCATGTTGAACTGCCATGTACAGTTGATCTGATTTTTGTCCAACCTATTATTGCATTGTTATTATGTTGTTGCCAGCATTGATAACGGTGTGTTGTTCTTACCATTTATTTGTATTGACATTTTATTCATGGCATTCATTAGTTTATAATATTACTGACATTGTTTATAATATTATTGATAAGGAAGATTTTGACTTGCTATGGTTGTGATCTTGTAAGAGCGATTCTTAGTCATAAAGTTATGCTTTGTGGAATTATTTGCATTATTTTTCTTTACTTCTGAATTTTTGTTTCTGATGGGAAAATGTTACCTGTTAATTCTCTGGAGTCTTAATCAGTATAATATTTATGCCGAGTTCAGCCTATATTTTTGGCTTCTCAAAAATTTAGTTAAAATTCTTTTAATGATATCATGGTGTGAAGATTACGAGTTCAAATAGATCAACCAATATATTTATTATTAGTCCCCGCCTATATGACACGCAGGGAACTAATGTTCCCACTAGCGTGTTGCAATTAATTTTTTCAGAAATCCATATGTAATATACTAAGGTTTCGAATGATTTATTTTTAAAATATATTTATGTACATTAAATACTAAATTTATATTGGTCAGGGCACATTTTCCCAGGGGTTAAAATGATTTTTAAACTTGGAAAATTGGTAAAAAATAACGTCAGTGTGGTTCTTGAATCGTCTTGTAAGTTCTACATCTGCGGGAGAGTACTCCGCGGCAGCGCCCTGTCAACTTCAGATTATACAGCAGAGCAAGCCTCCCTTACATGCTCTCCATGTTGTGGATCAAGTCCATTCTCGTCATGTGTCCCCACGTATTGAAACAGTGGCAATCGGCAGTTATGGAGGGGCTGATTGACATGGGAGTGAGGGTCATCTCTTTCAACGGCTACACCCTTTCGCTGATCTCATTTCCACTGATCGCCTCAAACACGCTAATCCCCACAACCTCCGTCTTCTCCTTCGCACCACTGCTACCTGCCTCACCTTCTGGGCAGTCTTACTTCCCTTGTATCCTTTCGTTTACCATAACCAGAATGACGCCCCTCCCTGTTTGCTTCCAAAGCTCGAGAATGAATTTTCAAATTCTTTCTGATAACAAAGCCATCCTTGACAAGCTTGCGGATATTCTGCCTGGAGTTGGCCATAGAAATCTTGTTGATTTCATTGTGATCGAGCCAAACTTTGCCCTTCCTGCACATCAGAACGCTCGCAGTCAAGCGCTTATGTACTTCAACGACACCATTTTGCCTGCAATTTTGATCCTTTTATCCAAACTAAAAAGATTGTAATTGTTTGTTTGTTTCTCCTCCCCTTCATCAGTCTTGTTCAAAATATCTGTGCAGGTGTGAGACTTTTAATAAATTGTCTCTAAATTTTCACAATTTTTTGTGCACGATTGCAAAACTCCTGTACAAGATTTAAAATTTTTCTCAAGTTTTAGCTTCACAAATTCTTCGCAAGTTTTTCTGAGTATACATTTTTGGCTGTTGAGAAATAATGCAAATTAGCTGTGAACAGATTAATGCACGTCTTGTGTCAATCAATAACAGCCAAAGTGTATAAGACAAACTTTAGTTAAAAATAAATTAATGATTTATTTGATCTTTATAATCTAATTATACTGTTATAGTCTAATACAGGTCTTCAATTTTTATTAAAATAAATAAATAACTTATTTCTGCTATTTGCATACTTTCAATTTATTCATTTCATTACATGTATCTATATAAAATCAGTTGTATATAACGCTGCAATATAATTATAAACATAAAAAAATAGCTACAAACTTAGTACCTATTAAAAAACAAATAATATATGTTTAAAATTTAAAATTTACAATAACAAAATAATAGACCAGATTCTGCTCTTCAGTGCTACTTTTTGCTCCAACAAATATTTTAATCTGAATATTGCAGCTTGTCTGTAAATCTTGTTTTGTTTGGCATAAACGATTAAGAAATGTTCTGAAAAATTTATAGATTAACTAAAATTTATATGATTATGTTATTTGTGAAATTTAGCAACACCATTAAACTTTACTCATCTTATCTTGAACTATTCCATCCAATAACCATAAACGATTAAGAAATGTTCTGAAAAATTTATAAATTAACTAAAATTTATATAAATATGTTATTTGTGAAATCTAGCAACACCATTAAATTTTACCCATCTTCAATTATTCTATCCAATAACCAAACACTGTTTTCAGAAGGCACAAACCCCTGCTTGTCCGGAGCAATTGTTTGGTATGCTTCAAACAAACCTTTTGGAAATATGGATTTTTTATTTTATTGATGGACAATTGGTTAACCTAATATTTGGCTTCTTGATGATTTGCTACACACGTATCAGCTACACACACATACCCATACCCATACCCATACCCATACCTACACCTACACCGTAAGATTATGTAAGGCTGTGCCATAAAAAGCATGAATACATGCGCCATAGAAAGCATATCAATGAATTAATGATAATTAAGATAATAACTGCAAAAAAAAGGGATAGGTTAATCTCCAGACAAAATACACTAAAGATAAAACAAAGTGAATTTTTTTTGAATTAATGATAAGTAAGATAATAAACGCAAAAAAAGGGACAGGTTAATCTCCAGACAAAATACACTAAAGATAAAGCAAAGTCAATTTTTTTTTATACCAGATTTACGAAAATGTAGTGATTTTTTTTCCAATTTTTTGTTGTTGTTTTTGACTACAAAAACTATGAATATCATAAATATCAAATGCTGAAATTTTTGGAAAAATCCATGATGTTTTCGACTTTTTGAAAATTGGTCAAAAATATAGTTTGTAGGGAAGATAGCCATATCCTGCAAAAAATAATGTACGAAAAGTGCAGGAAAAGCCTCAAAGTAATTTGAACTAAAAAACATTTTTCTGTACTCTCTTTATATTACCCATTTACCTTATCATAGAAGAATTATTTGACAACACTCACATTGAAATGATAAAGGAAATTAGGAAAAGAATTAGACATCTCACTTGGTATAATAACTTCTTCTAAAATTCTTTTTCCTTTTAATTCTTCCTAAACCTAATTTTTAAAATATAATCCTTGCCTTATTTTGGATTTTTCTCTATATAGCACAAACATGATATATCTAAGTACTATGCCTACTTTTCCACTTGACTGGAATTCTTAATTTTTCTCTCTTTCCTCCTTGTTAGGTATTGAATCAATAGAATAAGAATAATGAAGTAAATCATAGGATTATGGTCTACTATTGATCTCAAACAAACATTAAGACCATTTAAGCCAAACATGGATTTGAATCTTGTACTATTAATAATGCAACCAAGAAACCACGACGTCACAAAATAATCCTTGCGTAAGTGGTTTTATGTGTGTGCCCGCAAATAACTATTTACTAAAAAGCATGACATGGCTATTGTCCTTGTTGACTTGGTGGTCAACAACTTCTTGAAGATTTGTGGGATGACATAACTAGGTCGGGTTCAATCTAACATTTGTATTGGGTATTAACAATTCAAACTTTTGGTGCAATGAATTATGATTCCAACAATTGGCATTAGAGCCCTAGGTAATAGGTTTGAGTCTCCCTTCAGTGGTGTGATGCCTCCTTGGTGGTCAACACCTCATAAATACATGTAGATTCTTATACTTCACTAACTTAACATTACATAACACTCTCAAAGAGCACAAATAATGAGCTCAAATAATTGGTTGGATCGATTAATCGGTGACCAATTACATCATCATAAAACACTTGAACATACACATCACATAAATAACAAAACCTCCAAGTCACTTCAAAATTCAACGCAATTGCCTTTAAAAATCCCATTAAATAATATATTAAAATATACCACCAAGTCGTCAAATCACAACACAAGCCTCATTTCTATAAGAACACACAATTTGTTTCTTAGTCTAAGAACAAACAATTTGTTTATTAGTCTAGTTTGACTATAAAAACATTCACATAAAACCTCATCAAATACAATAATTATATTTTAAATACTTTTCCCTAAAATAAGAATTGATAAAAATAGAATTTTTTTAACACACACACACACACACACACACACACACATATAAAATTCAAATTTAGAAAACATAAAAGGGTACATGCAAATATTTTTCAAAATATTCCAAACCAAACAATTTAAGAGATAATCTTAATCAACAATTTTCAATAGAATATACATGCAAACCCTAATTTAACACAAAAAAGACATAATTGAAGAAAGACAACCAAAAGAATCAACTTCAAGAACAAAGATTTCAATTCCAACCCAAAAAATAAAGCTCCTTAAAAAAATTTGAAATTACAAAGATTTGAAATCTTACTCTAGAATCAAACAATTGAAAAACAAGTGCCACATAGTGGCATGTAAGTTCTAAAAGTTGAAAGTTAAAAATTTAAAAGTTAGAAAGCATTCATTGCGCTGATAATATTTAATAGTATTTAATCTAATTAACATTTCATATTAATGTAATGTTATTATTATAATATAAATTATTCTATATGTTTTATTGTTAGTTATAATATGTTTTATTGTCAGTTATAATAGTATTGTTAGTTATAATAGTAAGAATATTAATAGAGTAGTAAGACTCAAAATACCAAGTAAAATAAATTGATGAATTTAGAAATTAAAAATCAGACATAAACATTAAAATTAAAATTAAAAATTAAAAATTGAAATAGGAAGAATTTTCATTATTATTATTTTTAAACCTTACCAAGGGAAATGTTAGAAAAGAATTGGTAGCTCTAAGGTAGAAAAATCAAATATGAAATTTATCATATGTTATTATATTGGTTTTAAACTTTAATAAATATTTCATTCAAAAATTTTGGGTAGTGGTTCCTGCAAATCCGCTCCTATAAGACCCAAAATATACGAGCCAATCAAATTGTAAGAAAATAATTTTCATAATTTTTAAAGTTAAAAATCATACATTTAAACATTACAAAACTCAAAACTTAAACTTGAAAGTAGAAATACTTGCATTTATTGGTTGAAGTAAAAAAGAATAATCACTAGTTATAGATAATTGATTACAATAGTATATTGCCTATGGCAAATACAATAAGAGAGAACAAATTGTGAACTAAAAATTATTGCTTTCAATTAACAAACCATAAAATTCTTTCACCTAATAATAATGAACTCTAAACAAAAAATCAAACCAAGTGATTGTCTCATTGTTCTTGACTGCTAGATCTATTTTGTGGGGAAGTGTGTCCCTAGATCCTCTTGCTTCGTCTTTGTCATATTTTATCATTGCATATCTTGTGGTGTTAGTTACAATTAAACCTATCTTGTAATGAGTTTCAGGGCCCCAACATGTCTTGTAATGGGTTTCAGAGGCCCTCCAAAATCTATTTCCACTTAATAAAAAATTCAACAAATCAATTATAAAGATTTAGTATTATAATTCAATTTTAGTTAGCTAACTAAATTAAACTTTATAATTATTATAAAAAGTCTAATTATTAAATAGATGCATTTAAGTTGAATAATTTAAATTTATTTATATTAATTTTTTAGCATAATAAAAATATACAACTAGAAAATATAAGTGAATATCAAAATTCACTTATCTTAATTATGCAAAATGAAAGTCTGCCCTTTTTAAATTTAGAATTGATAAATCAATTCCTCTTTAATAATTGTGTATAATTTAAAATTTAATTATAATTAATGTATTTAGCATAATAGAATATGCAAAATTATAATTTAAATATATTAAATAAATCAAGCATAATAAATTATTAAATTATAATTAATTATAATTAATTTAATACAATGTAATAAATTAGATATTTAATGTCAATTTATATTATTTATGTAATTAATTTAGATTTATGATTTGATATTTAATTAAATCTTCTATTTCTATAAGTTGACTTTTAATTAAACAAGATTTTTAATTAATTCTTAATAATTAAATATCTCTAGATTTAATATTTCAATATTCACAAGTTTTAATTATTCTAATATCACTTTTAACCTTTTTTTTTAAAATAAATAAATCACACAACAAAACTAACATGACTAAAACACATTATAGTAACTAATTCAAAACAACAATCATATGTTCAAAGAAAGGGTTCACAAATTCATATTACCTCAATGAATTTAGATAGGTAGTAAATCAAATACTTGTCCACTATTTCAAGACAAGTGATGATTTATGTTGGGATTTGGATCCGTATGTTATCTCCCATCTCTTACCATTGAGATATCACAATAGGTTACACTCATCCTAACAATTTAGGGAAATCAATGACCGATACCTACAATCTTGCATAATAGACAAGCATGTACATACATGTAAAGATATAATAAATAATAACATGGATCAATACATCGTGTAGATCCTACTAAGAAAATGACTAAAACTCTATCCCTCAACCACAACTGGTATACCAAATAGAAAAGTAAACATACATGCTAACCATACACATGCAAGTATAGGGTTAGTAAAACCATAACATAAATATTTGTTAACTATCCAATGGTTCATGATATATAAACTAATTCATAATGTAATGTTAAACAAACCTATCCTCAAATATCAATGAAGTAGCCAAAACACACATGCCAAATGGCCTAAAAGAAATTGGTAACATGAACTGAAAACAAACTTTGGGTGGGAACTAGTGTAAAACTATTTAAAATGTTCAACATATTGAAACTAACATCTATAGTTAATATATATTTGAACATAACTTAAATTGAAATAATCAATACGATAGAAACTGTATCTTATTTGAGGAATCTACATTTTCCATAATGATATTTTCCAAATAAAGGCAAAAAAGAAACATAATTTAATTATTAAAAGTGGTGTGACATTTCATCTCCCTATGATAAAAGTCATTGTCATTAATGACTTAAATTGAATATCAATCACGATCAAAATAAAATATTCTTTTTATTTTTGTTCAATCAAACACACATGGATAATCTTATTGGTGTAAAAATAAGCATCTTTGATATGAATAAACTATTATAGCGGACTTCCATAGATATAGATTGTCTTACTTGTATCTTAGACTGATGGTGTTGTTTGAATGATATAGATCTTCTTCTCTAAAATGCTGTTTGTATTAAGTTGTCTTCAAACTTCAACACCAATGGAAGATCTGTGATCTAGATTTTATTAACCTGTAGGGAGAGTAATCACTAGGACTATTTTGTGCCATGTATTGATACTAACCCCAATGACTACTCGACATATATGTATAAGGATGGAGAGTCATGTTCCCGTAGAGACATGACTCTATGTGGCCAAAGGTCATGTAAGGCCATGCCTCTACGTGGGCATGACTAATCATTAGTTTGCCACTAACAATTGTTATTGATTGCTACATAACCTATTCTCTTTGCAATCAATGACTTATATAAATTGTTTACTTGCAATTGGTGGCAGATACAAAGCCTCGATAGTCTTCTCAAGACATGAGCCCGATATATACATGAAGTTTATCTTGTGAACAATTAAAGGCCCACGCGCGCGCGCGCGCGCACACACACACACACACACACACACACACACACACACACACACACACACACACACACACACACACACACACACACACACACACACACACACACACACATATAGATATTCACCAGTAAAATAGAATTCACTAAATCATGATTTCAAGTACTCAATATTACTTCAACTAATGCTATACATCAACACTCCCTCTTAGCAAAGGAGAAGTAATAAACTCTTTTAAGAAGTACTAGAAGATATAATATATAACACATTATTTGAATTTTAATCACCATGTTATGAACACTAACATATATTATGATCTCTAATTGTCCAAAAAAATATCTAGAGTAATCATAATGCATTTGTTATTAATGACTTTCGACATATCCGAAATAAAATAGTCATAATAGCAGGCCTATTATTTTCAAGATCATCACCTTACAAAGAATACCTTCTGAATATATATGTCCATGAAAGATCACCACCTTTCATTACATATCTAATGCAACTAAACAACCATAGAAGCATAAACACATATAAATTGAAATTTTAATTCAAGTTTCAACATTACAATTCAATCATACCAAGTTTTCTTCTGAAGTATTCCAACTTCATTTTAGCAAGAGGCTTGGTAAAAACATCTGCTGTTTTCTCATTAGTACTGATGTGCTCTATTTTGATAACACCTCAATCTACCATATCTCTAATGTAATGATAAAGAATTTCAATATGCTTAGACCGATTGTGAAAAACTAGATTAGCTAAAAGCTTGATACAACTCTGATTGTCGCAATGAATAACAGTGGGCTCAAGAGGCTTTTTAAACAAGTCAACTAGTAACTTTCATAACCATACAACTTCTTTGACTCCCAAGGAAGAGGCTATATATTCTGCTTCAGTACAGCTTAATGCATCTGATAATTATTTTTTGTTGGACCAAGAAATCATCCTAGATCCAAGACTGAAGCAACATCCGAAAGTACTTTTACATTCAGTAGTGTTGCTTGCCCTATCAAAATTTGAATATCCATGAAGATTGATCTCTACTTGATCATATTTATTCCCATTCCAACACACCTTTTATATATCTTAAGATATAGTCAGCTACCATTAGATGTATCTTCTTTGGTGTACACATGAATTGGCTTAAGATGTTAGTAGCATAACATAGATTAGGACGAGTATTCACCAAATACATTAAGGATCCAATAATCTACCTATAGTGAGTAGGATTCGTAAATTCAGATTTAATCATATCATCCTTCAACTTGTGCAGGTTGACTTCCATAGGAGTAGTAGTTGGTTTACAATCCATCATACCAAATTTTGTCAAAATATCAATAATATATCTTCCCTAATTTAGGAAAATGTATTTTCCCTTTTGCCAAACTTCTAGTCCTAGGAAGTAGTCGAGAAGACCTAGATCTTTCATATCAAATTTTGCCATTAGTTCTTGTTTGCACTTCTTTATAAGATGTTCTTCACCTGTTATCAACAAATCACCAACATATAATACAAGAATAATCATGTCATCACCATCTATTTTGAAGTATAAGTTAGGATCAACTTCATTTTTAGAATACCCTAACATTGTTAGATAGTTGTCTATTCTTTCATACCATGCTCTAGGTGCCTATTTAAGACCATACAATGCTTTCTCTAACTTACACACGTGAGATTTTCTATCATGAGTGAAGAACCCTTCTGGTTGCTCAATATAAACTTCTTCAATTTCATCATTTAAGAATGCTATTTAACATCCATTTGATGAAATTTCCATCCTTTGGATGGTGCAATTGTCAAGATAGTCCTAACAAATGTGTATCTAGCAATTAGGGAAAATGTTTCTTCATAATTGGTACCTTCTTTTTGTGAGAAACCACGTGCTACAAATTTGGCTTTGTATTTTTCAATGCCACCATCAGGTGCATGCTTGATCTTGAAAAGCCACTTAGAAGAAATAACTGATTTATTTTTAGGTCTGGGTACAACATCCCATACATCATTTTTTAGTATATAATTATATTCTTCAATTATTGCTTCTTTCCAAGGTTTTTTTGATAAGGCTTCTTCAACATTTGAAAGTTCTATTTTGATAAGTTTAGTTAATAATGCCACATAACACGACTGGTTTCTTATTCTTTTACTTTCTCTAATTACTTCATTAGGTTCAACATGATTCTCTTCTATCATTTTTCTAGCCCAAAGTGGCCTGTTTTTATTGTTAACATTTTCAATATTCTCAGGATTTGAAATAGTAGGTGAAGGAGGTTCAATATCATTCTCCCTCTCATCTTCTGCTGGGTGATCATCTATTTTAGTGACAAGTTCTGTATATGACTCATCACTATTCTTAGAAATATTGAAGGCAATATCTTCTTCAAATTTAACATTTCTACTGATATCAATTGTTCTTTGACCTAGAACATAGATCCTGTAGCCTTTGGTTGTTTCGCTATATCCAATGAGTATTCCCTTCTTTCTAGATGGTTCTAGTTTTTTCATTTTCTCTTTAGGAAAATGAATATAAACATGACACCCAAATATTCTTAGGTGACTTAGATCTGGTTCAATACCCATAAATACTTCTTTAGGAGTGGTATTTTCTAATACTGAGTGTGGACATTTGTGTTGAATATAAACTATGGTGTTAGATGCTTCGACCTAGAAAGAAGTATGAAGATTTTGGTTGTGCGTCATTGCTCTGGCTGATTCAACACTTGATCTATTTTTACACTCTGCAAGTCCATTTTGTTGAGGATTATATGATATAGAAAACCCCCTCTTAATTCCAACAGTAATGCAAAAATCTTTGAAAATTTCAAAGATGTATTCACCTCCATTGTCTGATCTTAGTATTTTTATTTTTTGTCTTGACTGGTTTTCAACTAGAGCTTTGAATTCCTTGAATTTTGATAATACTTCAATTGATTCCTTTTGTTTTAGGAAGTCGATCCAAGTTCTTCTATAGTAGTCATTAATAAAAAATACATAATAGAGGCACCCATTTAGGGAAGGTATAGACATAGGACCACATAGGTCAGTTTGAATGAGTTCAAGTACATATTTTGATTTGTAAACACCTTCAGGAAATGACTGCTTAGTGTTTTTGCCTAGGGCACATCCTTTGAAAATGCCTAAGTGATCAATTTTGAGATTAGGTAATCCTTTTACAATTTTCCTAATTGATGACAATGCATGAAAATGAAGGTGGCCTAGTCTCCTATGCCAAATTTTGGTAGAATTTGAAGTTTCATGACTTAGGGCTAAATTTTGTTGATTACAAAGTTTATATAAACTTTTTTTTCTAAATCTAATAGATATGGATTTCTTGATATTAGATTTCTTTGGCCAAGATAGAACTCTATCCTCTTGAAAGGTAACTTTGAATCCTTGATCAACAAGACCAGAGATAGAGACCAAATTCCTTTTTTATACCAGGTACATATAGAACATTTTTAAGTTGGAGAGTAATACCCAAATTTAGGTGAATTTAGTAGGACCCAATACCTTTGATTGGACGAGTGGAATTATCTCACTGGTTACTTCTTCTTAGGAGTATTCTAAGAAATTTGTTTGTAAAACCTCTCATATGCTGAGATGCTCCACTATCTATAATCCAATTTTTTTTGTTTGAGTTTAATTTACTTGAGAGAGCCAGATAAAACACAAGGTTTTCTTTTTCTTCTTTCTCTTCTTTGACTTATGCCATGGCTGCTTGAATTCTTTTCTGTTCAGGACAAAAGTTGTGTGAGTGATCAATTTTGTCACATTTGAAGCATTTTACTTTAGACCAATCTTGTTTCTTATATGGTTTGTCAAATTCCTTCTTATTACATTTTCTTTTCTTGTTTGAATTTGCATGAAGAGCTTGAATGTCTCCCTCTTGATTTATGCTTAATCCTCTTGAAACTTATCTTGATTCTTCTTGTGTGCACTCCTTTTTGAGTAATTCAAATTTTGAAAGCTCAAGTTGGGAGCTTAGACCTAGAATAGAGGTTTCCCAAGATATAGGAAGTCCTCTTAAAACTATCATGCTAAGTTCTTTGTCATCAAATCGATTTTCAATTGCTGCAAGTTGATCTTTTAATTCATAAATTCTTAGAAAGTAGGACATAATTGAGCCCCCATCATTCATCTTTATGTATAGAAGATCTTGCTTTAAAGTTAGCAGTCTACTAGTATTATTGATTTCAATAGTGTCCTTAATAGTAGAGAACATCTCAAATGCAGTTTTAAGACTGGATATAGAAGGGAGAATATGATCCTTTACAGAGTCTATAATAATTTTTATAGCCTTTTTGTTGTGTCTTTTCCATGTTGTTTTATTTGGATCATTTTCAGGAATGGATTTGTTTGATTCTATGTATTCTTATAATTCCATTTCTCTTAATATTATCATCACTTGAATTTTCCATGATGAAAAATTTGATGCTCCCTCTAGCCTATCCTCTAATCTTACATGATTAACCATCTTGAATTTGAGGATAAAATTAAATTTTATAATCTAAGATTTTAGATTTAATTCTGAATAATAGAGTTTCTTATCAGGATGGCTCTAATACCATGTAAAAGTAAGGATCTCTGATATGAATAAACTATTATAGCAGACTTGCATAGATATAGATTATCTTAGTTATATCTCAAACTGATGGTGTTGTTTGAATGATGCAAATCTCCTTCTCTAAAATACTGTCTCTATTAAGTTGTCTTCAAACTTCAACATCAATCGAAGATCTGTGATCAAGATTTTATTAACCTACAGGGAAAGTAATCATTAGAACTATTTTATGCCATGTGTTGATATTAATCCCAATGATTGCTTGACATATATGTAGAAAGATGGAGAGTCATGTTCCCATAGAGACATGGCTCTACATAGCCAAAAGTTAGGTAGGGTCACACCTCTATGTGGGCATGAATAATCATTAGTTTTCCACTAACAATTATTATTGGTTGCTACATAACTTTTTCTCTTTGTAATAAAAAACTTATATAATTTGTTTCCTTGCAATCAATGGCAGATACATAGCCTCAATAGTCTTCTCAAGACATGAGCCTGATATATATGAAGTTTATCTTATGAATAATTAAAGGTACACACACATGTGATTATATATATAGGTATATAT
This sequence comes from Cupressus sempervirens, assembly GCA_028749045.1. Taxonomy (NCBI): domain Eukaryota; kingdom Viridiplantae; phylum Streptophyta; class Pinopsida; order Cupressales; family Cupressaceae; genus Cupressus; species Cupressus sempervirens. Next base: position 383,306,403 of record CM053786.1, read on the forward strand.
ATATGTGTGTGTGTATATATTTTTCACCAGTATAATAGAATTCATTAAATCATGATTTCAAGTACTCAATATTACTTCAACTGATGCTATACATCAACGATTGGAAGTCCTTATAGTCTTCCTAAATGGTCAAATATTAGCCTTTTCCATTGAATGACTTTCTTGTTACACATTTGTACCTTTGTAAACCTAAACGCATTGAAATATTCAAGTGTAGCCACTCCCAGGTCTAGAAATTGAAGATCATTCCAATCCAACAAATGATCAAAATCAGATACACACAATGTTAAGACATTATGACGAGTATATATGAAACTAGGTTGATTATGTTTAGGACCTCAAATGCAATTTTTTTGAGGGGTAAGTTTGGTTGATTTCCAAACTTTATTGAACTTTAACAAATTTGACTCTTAATTTTTTTCCCCTAGATTGAAAACTATAATAGAGTTCATTGTGCATTCACATTGCTTTTTTATTTTTTTGTTCTTCTACTAACCTCTTATGGATTGGTTTCACTTGCTTCTCATTTTCCATCTATTTTTTTGGCGAACAACTAATCCTATATTTGGTTTATCCCAACTTATAGGATATTGCCATTTCCTATCATATAATGCTTAGAATGGAGCCATCTTTACAATATAGTGATTGGAATTGTTTTGGTAAATTAAAAAAGAAGAAGATATTATATCCATTAATATAAATAATTTTTTATTACATAACCAAAATATCTTCGTACTCTTTTTTCACTTTTTCAGTTTGACCATCTAGCTTTTGGTGGTAAGTTATTTTTGAGTTCCTAATTCTCAAGGTTTCAGAAAAATTTCCAAGTCATATGTGCATCCTAATTGGATTATTTCCTCAAGATCTCTATAAAGTAATATTTTTTGCACAATTTTTATTATTAAAACACGAGTTTCATCCATAAATTTTTTTGCTATAAAATGTGCAACCACTTTGAGTGGTGAAGCACCACTATAATTATATCATGATAGTTAATACACATCGTTTGAAGTTCATACTAATTACTTTCCATTTCTAATTTATCTTGGGATTCCAAAATCCCATAAAGCATAATGTTCAACCCTCTAATGTTATAAACATCTAGCCAAAACTTAGCTACATCTTGTGTCATTCCTTGGGAAAAAGTAGGGGCTTTATGTCCTCTCACTTGGTCACTGTAGGGTTTCCTAAATAGGGTTTAGAATGTGTTTCCTTTGCAACATAGTTCATAAATATCATCGGTTTTGAATATCTACCTACATTGAAACCTTAATAATTCAATTGGTTTAAATTGAAAACTATCATATTTGGGATTTTTTTTTTTGCATTGTCTCTCTTGATTATAATAATAATCTTCTCCCAAGAATTTAAGAATTTGATCTTGAATAATTGTTATGATAATTTTATAAGTTGTGAGATGACGACAACTAGGAGCATCAACCAATTTTTTTACATGGATAATAGTGAAATCATACCCATATAGGAGATCTAAACAACATCTTCGATGTACTTTCCAATTGGGTTGAATGACTATATACTTGAGTCCCTAACTATTAATGCTAAATTCAAATAGATTTCCAAGTAGATGGTGCCTCCAAGCCTAAAGTGACTACAACCACTTCCAATTCTAAGTCACAAGGGGACATAATTCACCTCATAGATATGCATTCTCTAGATACATAAGCTTCTACTTAACCATTCTGGCATAAATAATCCTCCTAATCATTCTTTTGATGTACCTATCATGACAACAAGATGACCTCCAAGGTATATAATTAAAAAAAAAATGAACGGGTCATATTTCTTTTAATATTTTTGAAGGCTTCTTTTCATTTACTAGTTCACTTAAAATAATGCCCTTTTCTTTGAAGTGACATAATGGAATTGATGAATTTTCAAGAGCTCACTATGAACTTCCTATAGTACACACTACTAGTCTCATTAAACTTTTCAATTTTTGGATTTTATTTGGTATTGGGAAATCCATAATGCAAGTTTGACTAAAACTCCTTTCATGGAGGTAAAATGGTTTACATGTTGTACTAGTTATGTATAGAATAACAACATATTTGGAAAATTTACCAAAGGGTTTATGCACCATTAGATGTTCTAGTGGAAAGATTTGGTGATAATTATGTTCCTCTTAATTCTTGAAATTTTTTATAATATTTTTGATAATATAAGAATGTAAAGGGCCTTGATCCCAAAAATGCAACAATAGCACATAACATAAACCTAGGAAACAACATCCAATAAAGAGACAACTAGAAGTAGTTGTACATGACCCCCAATATTTCCTTCTCTTATAATAAAAACTATATTAAGTATGAAAACAATGCATGTAGATGTTCATAACTTCCCAATTCTAACAATTAACCTATATAATAATACCATTAATAGATGCACAAGCCCTAAAGTTTATGAAAAAATAATAGTCCAATGAAATGTTAGATTAACAATAATGGCATGGAACCCAAAAAGGATCCAATGCTTAAGGCCTAATTTTTAGGGCCACGTGTGAGTCTCTAGCTTTTGGCTAGCATAAAAAAAATCTCCTTCCAATCACCATGAAAAAAATCATGTTTTTAGTTGTCTTCCAAGTCTTCGTCACATTTCCCTACATACTTCTTCAACTTTGTATTTGTTGTTTAACCAAATACCATTCCATTTCCATCTTGCACATAATACCATTAGTAATTATATAATAAGTGCTCACCACATTAGCCAGTTACATTTTACGAGCTCTAAATTCCTTAGAACTAGTTTCCAAGTCCTTCAATTTGACTTGCATGTCCACTACTTGGGATGCAAGGTTCACCACCATTTCATAATCACCTTATGATCCTTGAGGTTCTCCTCTAGCATCCTCAAGATCATCACTTCTCTTCTTCAAGGCCCACTCTTCTTCTCCAAATCAATTTTCTAATTCGTTTGTCCTCCTATGCTTCATCTTAATTTTCAAGAACTACTCTCTAATATGTAAGTGCACAAATATGTACCAAAAGAGGTGGGGGTGGGGTGGGGTGGGGGGTATAAGATGCCACTATTTCTTCTTTTGAAATCAACAATTTTTGAAATTCATTGGCAAATCGGAGACAGATAGATACAATATGTCAATACTTTACAAAAATAAAGGTAGTAGTCCTCTAAATCTAGTTTCTAAGTTGCTAGCTATTCTTTAAATGGTGGAGTTTAAGGCCCTCAAAAAGGGGGAGCACACAAAGTAGCACTAATTTTTTATATAGTAAAAACATAACATAGCAGTAGGCGTGCTCCTCCTAAAATGATCTTTTAAATAAAAAAATCTTTAATCTCTCTAGTTAGAAGTTACCTAACACCATGCAACTTATCCCCAATTTTTTGGCTAATTTATTGATGCATACTTAATTTTTTATGAATTTTGTTAGTGGGTACATCTTGAAAACATGAAATATCTATGTGCACTGCATAGAAGTTATTGAAAGCCAATAAAAAATCATTCTTTTAAAAATGTGTAGAATGTAATCGAGTTTCATAAAAACTAATTTGTTGCACAATCTAATGAACAAACCAAAATCTAACCCCCAAGTAATAGAGGTTGGTTTTTGAAAAAAATGGACATACATTCAAAATAAATTATAGATAAAAGGTTTAAAATAGTCTGAATAGAAAATAAAATATATGGCTAGATAGCTAACACAAAGATTAATAATATCATGTAACCTGATTTTCTTGATATTGAACCACGAGGAAACTTGATAAGGGCATAGAGAAAAAGTTAAGGATTTTTGGTATGTTTGTTGGAAAACATGTCTAAGACCTATTTGAGATTGACTTTCCTTTAGTTTAGATATCCAAGTAAAATCCAAGCCTTAGGCTTGGTGAATTCTAATGCATTAGGAAGCATGCACGCTATATAGTGTGTGCATGCTATTTAATAAATAGTTTGAACATGCTATAGAAAAATCACACTATAGAGTGTACATGCTACTTGATAAATTTACAAAGGAGGGAGGGAGGGAGAGAGAGAGAGAGAGAGAGAGAGAGAGAGAGAGAGAGAGAGAGAGAGAGAGAGAGAGAGAGAGAGAGAGAGAGAGAGAGAGAGAGAGAGAGAGAGAGAGAGAGAGAGAGAGAGAGAGATTTGTGTTTTAATATAGTGCAATCACCCTATGCAAAATGTACAAAACAATAATAATGACAACTTACTTTTGAGGAAGACCCACATTGTTTATTTTATTGCTTGTTCTATGCATCATATTTTACAAAAGTACACTTTTCATGGTGTTGGAGGGCACACCACACCAAATTCAATCATTTTGCATCATTCTTTTACGTGTTAATCAATATTGTAGTTAGAAAGTCAATCATCATCCTAATTGATTAGTTGATGTAAGTGCACTCTTTTTCAAATGGAAAACGTGACTATAGTGTATTTTCTATTCTAATTTGACATGTAATATATTGAACTCATAGAAATCACTGTAATTTGTATGTTTGAATGTTTTTATATGCATAAATCAATTTATTTCATGTGTTTAATATATTGAAGTCATAGAAATTATTGTAATTTGTATGTTTAAATGATTTGATATGTGGAATTCATCGTCATGCCAAGGAAGAAAGAAAAAACTCAAACATGGAAAGAGCATGAGAGATATTTGGGAAATAAAGGGGATAGGATGAGACTGTTACATGAACAAAAAAGTTTCAATCCATTAATGAAGAACTATCTTTGGATGAGGAATATGAGCATCAAGAGAAAGTAAGAGAGAATTAGAATTGGAAAGAAAAAGAGAATGAATGAGATTCTTCCGCTCAACAAGACAACTTAATTGTGAAAATTCAATAATGATTTCTCATGTCAAAGTCACACCATCATATCATGTTAAAGGTAAACCACCATCCAATATTGGACTGACAATGTCATATCATGTTGGAGGTATATCATATTGGCGAGAATATTTTAGTTGGTGTTAAAAGTTGCATTCTTGATTAGTTGAAAGTTTTTAAATGGTGCATATTCTGAACCATTCATTATAGGACCAATATGTCATCTTTGTTATCTTTGGTTGGTCAGGTAAATTATAATTGAGACCTTGTTTTGTTCATTTAGTGTCAAGGACACTTTGACACATGCCAAATTTAAATGTACCTAAGGTGCACTAATTATAATCATGCAATAAATTTTTCTTAATGAGAACTCAAACCTCGTGATAGGTATCAGTGATTCATGAAATGCACAAGGATTGTGTAGGGAGATCATGATAGTCGAGTTTTTAGGTGAGAGTTATAACAATGATATATCAGACCATGTGACCTCACTAGCTAACAAGCCCTTAATAGGTAAGGGTTTTAAGGAATACCAAGAAAATGAATTGATCCCAACAAAATGACAATTGATCTAGTCCCTACCTTGTGTAGGAACATTGAAAATTCTCCAATTAATAGGAAGGATTCAAATATGCCTTATATCAAGTGACCATTGGACCTTAAAAAATGATTAGTTCTGTAAAAGTTGTCAAAGTTTAACTTTGAAAACTTTGCAACATTTTGACACCAATTATGTTATTGGACCTAATTGTGAAAATTTTCCTTCAAAACCACTCAAAACATCAAGATATGAAACAAAATATTATTCTAAGAACCCATAACACTCCTATGTATGGTTTGACCATAGTTGACTGACATTATCCAATCAGGCCTAATGAGGCCATTACAATGCTTTTCATAACCATGTTAGATAGTGATGGGAAAAGACTTATTACAATGCAAGAAAGACAAAATGAGTTAATCCTTGATCAACCATGATCCTTGATGCCTAATCATAAAGTAATGTATGACATACATTTGGCTTTTTTTTAACATGCTAACATAGAGAATAAATGAAGTTGTAAGCAACCATAGAGCAATAAATGACATACATAGAGTGATAGATGACATACATAGAGAAATCATAGAGTAATATTGAATTATTTTAACATGATAAAATATTTTTGACATAAATTCCATTCAAATGGCACACATCAAATACTTCAAACTAAACAAGATAAAGAAGACTTATATTTCAATATTTTGGACACAAATTACATTGAGTTGCTAACATTTTTTTAACATAAACAAGATAAAAAAGATAAATATTTTGATATCCAAAAATTTCATACATCAATAATATGATACATCAATTGTATGTCTAATAATGTCATACACCAAATACAATATACAAACATTATGTCCACCAATGCCCTATAGGTGTAGAATGTGCATTCCTAACATACTCCTTTTTGTGAGGGGAAGAAAAAAAATCCATAGGTTTCATTGATTATCACAGAGAGAGAGATTCTATGGATGAGGGGTTCTTCTAAATATTTTCACTAGCCTTCTAGTCTAGACTCTACAAATTGAGCCAATAAAATCAAAAGTAAATGTGAGTCAATAACTATTATACTTTGAAAATGAAATATACATACACATCAAATAAAACGTTTTCTTACTGCTAGCAAATAACCAATCTGTACATCCACCTCTGGGGCATACATATGATCAAGAGTAATGAGGCCCTACAATAGTGATCAAAATAATCACTCAATCCTACTTATGAATATCCTTTCAAATTTCAATATTAACTATTATAGATAACAAATAAAACTATGATAAGACTTTCATATTTTAGTCTATGGTCTAGAACTAGCCATTTCACCAACAACTCCTCAATCAATAGACTCACAAATATGTAGAAAAGTTTCTGATGTAAGTAACAAAAAATGATAAAACACGAGTAATATTTTTAGTTATTAAGAATACATATATTTTTATAGAACATCATCAATTAAAAAATTTGGGTTCCTCTGTGAATGTACCATCACATCCTTCATTATGAGGTGTCAATGTCTAAGCTACAATATTTACTTACTAAAATGTATACAATCTATTAGAAAACCATTCATGTATAAGAATGTACTACAAAAATACTAACTACATTAGTACATGTATAAATTTGTGGGGAAAAATGATGCTGTTAGAAAGCCAGGTGACCCCAACTCAACATTGATGTGACCACTTTGACTCCACAAATTGAACATAATATGCCAGCTCATTTAATTATTCATTCATTTCTTGAAAAAAATAATCAATTATATAAAATTAACACAGAAAGAAATATACCTCTACATAAGTGGTATCACGCCCATACTTAGTGTCCAATGTGGACATTGATGGTCCAACAAAGAACTAATGCATATGAATAAAAGTTTTGAGTCAACCACTCATATGATTAGACATTAATTAAATATATTAATTGAAATTATTAAATTGATAAATAATTATAGAGTTGTCGATGTTGGAATATACAAATAGGAAGATTACCGGGGGGTGGGGGTGAATCAAAAGTAACACACATTAACCATAATTTTTTTATAGCTAAAATTAATTGCATGCATGTAAACATATCAAATAAACATAAAGTAAAGACATGCATCAAAACACATAACACCAGATTTTGGTCACCTAGAAACCCTCCAAAATGAGAAGGTAAAACTGGGGTGGGAATGACACCCACAAATTATCACTGCACCAATATATGTTTGACCACTTTCAATGGTATACCCTATGAGAGGCCTACCCTATTAAAGGCTTTACACTCTGTTAAAAGTGACCTATTCAAAAGATTCACAAAACACTTACATGAAGTGTTACCTTGTCAAAGGATTTATCACCTTGTTAAGGTTCTACAACATAGCCTATCAACATAGGATTTTCATTCCTAATACAATTGCTAAAGAGTATTAGAATATAATGACCTGATGTCTTACAATCCTTTATTGCTGATCCACTCACTCTATTCTGATCCTCTCTAATCTGATATCTGTGCAAAACTCTGATGCTCTATTCTTACCAGCTGAATTCTGCAATAATGATTAATTTCTAGGTCTTAACACCCCTTCTATCATGCATTCCATGCAATACACTCTCTTCAACAAATCAACAACTCATAATTGCGGGGTCTTGACCTCCTTATGAAGGCTTCGAAGACTTAGGGTTAGGTTTGAATCCATGATCCTCTTTTCCTACTCAAATCCTTATACTTTTCCTATTATTTGCATACATTCTCCATTTTACTGATTGGCTACATGCTGATTTCATAGGTAAGGAAAAAGATTTGATCTTATCTTTAAAATCCTTCATGATTCATCCTAAAAATGGTTTACATCTGAGTTTCTAAAGGCACAAACTTATATGCTGATTCTGTGTTACTCAGCACATACTGATTGCTGATGCTTGACACATATAGGATTTCTAGCTCACTTGACTTGAACTTGGTTAAGTGTGTTGACACTCAATTGTCAAAACTAATCCGAGACCAACAATTGACACAGAGTAAAATGGGGCTAGGTGATCAATATCAGCTCCACCAATAGTTCACCCTAAATTTTAAACAATGTCAATACGTACTAACTTATTAGTCATTCATGTACATAGGAGATGTGATCAAATTAGTTTAATGTAATTTTTAATACTTACCTTTGTATTAGTACCAAATGACACATTGAGGTAATCATGTGTCATAAGCCCACCATCCTCATCTCATCTTTTACAACAATGCCAAATAAGCACAAAGATCAACATGTTTGGAAAATATGACCTCGTCTAGACTGATGAGATTTATCATTGAGTAAAGGAGTGGCACAATGAATGAGGCTCGGAGTCAAAGTCATAATGGTACCTAGTGTGTTGATCTCCATGAATTCCTTCACAATAGAAGGAATAATGACATGTACCACTTGGAATTCACCAATAAGAACCCTAGGTGCTTTAGGGTCATGATTTACCCCTACCTCTCAAATGATGACCTACCACCTCTACCCTTAGAATCTAGCATATCAAAATAATTGGAGATCTCCCTGAGGACAAACTAACAATATTATTTTCTTAAGAAATAAATAGGAACCTCTATGATTATTATAGGGAGGGCCATCAAATACCATCCACCATCTATCCCAAAGTTTTTTTTAATCATCATCAATGCACTCATGATTGGGAAACCTATTTACAGTAGTTGTGAGGATGTTATATTCTCCTGGCTTTCTAAACAAGGAACAGATACCATCTTTTGTAAAACATTTCTTTTTTACATCTTCATAGCATATTTAATTAGCATAATACAATTTTTTCTCCTCTCTATTATGATGCCATACATTCAACTACCCACTAATTGAGGCTACATGGGTCAAAATGGACTCAAGTGACTATGGCAATTGTACCATACCAGGATTCATTTCAACCAAATTTTTGAACCTCGTAACCAAAATTTCTAATTTGGTTGTCCCTCTTTCAATTTCATCAATATATTTTCTTAGGTCCTAAAAGGAGGTCTTTTGATTGGTGGAGATCATTGAGGTTCTTTTTCTCTTCGTTTGGAGGGTTTGTGGTTTATTTGGATCATTTGGTTGAGGATTTTGTGGTGGATTTAGTTAAAGTGGTGGAGGATTTTGATGTGGATTGGGTGGAGGATTTTCTAGAGGATTTTACACATTACTTGATAAGTAAAAAATACTATTTAAAAAAAAACTAAAATTGATTAATTTTTAAAAAAAACTCTAATTATAAAAAATAATTGTTATAAAAGTCACTTGTTCCACCACATTCGATTGATGCTATTGTGGAGGCATATTTTAAGTGATTTATGAAAGAAAATGGAATTTTGCTATCCGTTTGCATTATTGGAAGCAAGAAAGAGGGAGGAAACCTAGTTTTACAAAGTGAAAATGAGGAATGGGCCTCAAGTTTTGTGATTTAATATTTTTTCACACCAAGATTGCACTATAGTGTGGCCATCCTATAGCGTAATCACACTATATTTTGAATTTTACAAGTCTACATTTCATGGCATTCAAAGCATAGCACGACCACACTATAGTACAATCATACTATGCTTTAGATGGGAAAAAAATAAAGTGACCTTTTTGGTACCACAACTTTGTGTACTTTCCCTATTAAAATCCTTTTTTTTCCTCTTCTTAAATATTGTATATGTCACATCCAAAACCTTCACTAGACTTGTTCATTTCAAGAAGAAAATATTCCTTAAAAAGGAATGAAATTTTTTTTCTCATCCTTATAAATTCCCTTATCATTGGGATCCTTCTCCATTAGTCTAGTTAAATGATGCCCTTGAGGAATAGTATCTTGTTTAACCAACCAATGTTTATCATTTTCTTCTTCATCACTCCAGGTTGTAGTCCTTCAAATCAATGGTGATATTCTTTCCCTTCATAGATTTAGAGTCCAATTTCATAAATTTTGAAGGACCTTTCTTAGACCCTAATTCATCCCATATTTGAGGGGTGGATTTTAGGAGTACAATGTCAAGATTCTCCTCTCTATAGGGTTTTTAGTGAAATTTTCTTTCTTTCTTTCTTTCCTTCCTCTTCATACATTAGGTTTGTTTAGTGTATGGGGTTTGATTTCAACAAGAATTATTTTAACTAAGATAATAGAGTTTATATAAATTTAGTTAGCATAGGAAACCTATTAAAATATGCAGATAGAGTAGGAACATGCTTATACAATGTAAAAATCAGGCCTAGATGCAAAGGGGTAGATGCACCCTTGTCAATATTCACACGTTGAGAGGAAATATTTTAGAAGGGCATATTAATATTCTCCTTATGCCTAATGTTATTTAAAATGGAAAAATAATTTAGCCATGCATAATAGTGTAGCTAAATGTAGTGTAAATAATTTATAGAAGAAAAGTTGACCAGGACATACAAAGGAAGAAGGATAGATCTATCATACCCATTTTGTAATCTAGATGGTTCCTCACCCTTCTCAAATAATTTCTTGATAAAATCCTTATAATCTCCAAAGATCTTCTTAACCATATTCAAGTCATCACATTACAATTGTGTCAACTCATTGATGACTTTAAGGGTGACCTTAATATTGTTAATAGAAACTCTACTCTTTCACCAAGAATTGTAGAATTTGGTAGGCCACTGCATGTTGTTAAATAATGACACTAAACCACCATTTTTCAATAGATTTTAGAAATATTCATTTTGCATAATGTCATTACAATTGATCTTCTTACATAATTTTATAGAATTACCCATGATTTATCCCTTAAGATTTCAAATTTATCCACGAACCCTAGATAAATTAAAGAACATGCTATGATACTATTTTTTTTTGAAATACACATAACAACTTTGAGTTCTTTAATAATTAACCAATTAGAGTACCTTATACTCATTTTTTTGAGTATAATTATGGTCCAATCAACCTTGGTTAGGTCATTATTTATCCCCCAAATTTATTTGATCATGAGTTTATTGTAGCTTGTCATGATTTTTGAATAACCATATTTTAATTTTTTCTTGAATATTTTTGTTTTGTAGCCTAAAAAAATCTAGACCAGTCCTTGCTTATTCTAAAAAAAATTAGTCATTTCTCTCCTTCCACAACCCCCAAGAGAGAACAATGAGTTTTTTTCTCTATAGAACTTGGACAATAGGATGATAGAAAGATTAAAAAATCCATGTATAAATAATTTTTTTTTGTTATGTGGAAAAATCCATCTTAAATATAAGGTGGATAGAATAATTGACGACATTTCCAAGCATACAGACAATGAAGCAAAATACAATCAAAACTTTGAAAATTAGCATAACATAAGGAACATCTATTAAAAAACATGAACCCTCTTTTATTGAGGTTGTAAAAAATGAGTATATTGTTGAAGGTTCCAATCTATGAGAAACAATTGACTCTAGGAATAGTTTTGGGCATCCAAGTTTGATTCAAACGTAAGGTAACTTAGGGAGGGTTATCTAGAGGATAATTATCAAATTACACCAAGAAAATACCTAATGAGTGGTATTTCTAGATCTGGTCACCCACTTTCTTTTAAAGGAAAAATTATGATCCTCAAGGTGCTAGTGAACAATCAATTAATTAACATCTCTTAGGCCCCTAATATCTGTAATATACAATTTGAGATTTTCCTAGAAAGGTAGATTCCCTTCATGATTGATATGATAATAGATAAATTTATGAATAATAATATCTATAATATAATTTAAGCTATTAATAGAGAATTAAGTTGTGTCCATATTCCTCACACCATCCAAGAACATGGTATTATTACCATTACCAATAATCTTCGCCCCATGCTTGATTATATTCCTTGTTTTCAATTGCTTGTTCCAAATAGTTTATATTGGTACATTACATATAGGATATTGTGGTGAGGGTGGGGGGGCGGGGGGGGGGGGGGGGGGGGGGGGGGGGTGTAAATTACTATCAAACAAAAAGTTGACCTTAAACACTTTTCATAACACAAACTGATAAACTATTAAACACTTATACTGATATCTCTTAATGTAATTGAAAGTATTCCTAATAAGGTATGTACTGAGATTGTTTATTGCAATGTGAAGTAAAGTAAATAAATAAGACATCAAACTCATAAACACATAACAAAATATTTTTGTCTTATAGAAAATCCTTGGTTAGAGGGAAACATTGTAGTGGGGATGATACCCACAACTAATCACTGTAGTAATATGACACATTATAAAGAGCTTAAAATAATGTCATCTTTTGAATGACTTCACCCTATTAAAATTATCTATTACCATGTTAGGAGTATCAAAAGTCTTGTCAAAGACTACTTGTTTAAGATATTTAATCCCACTAATACAATGTTCACCTTGTTATAGGACTTACAATAAGTTCAAAATAAGAACTTCTAAGTCCCACTAAAGACCACCTTGTTAAAGGATTTAACAATCTTGTTGAAAAACTTGTTTGATAAAAGAAACAAGGGATTTGACATGTACTAGCCTTCCTTCACTACTTGATAGGTCCTCTTTGTTCTGCACTGTTTACATTTTCCTCTGATAGCTCACTGTTCCGTCTTCCAATTGCTTGTTGCATTGTCTTCTTATTGCAAGTCATTTTTCCACATGTATTACCTTCTCATTACTCTTGCTTCTCTTCCTCATTCATTCTCTCTTACTTCCTAATTAGGGTTTCTCAATATTTCCTTAAACCATTTTAAACGTTTCTTTTCCTTCTCCAATAAGATTCTTTATCATCGATAAAATAAGTCTTAAAATTCTGATAACACTTCAATCTTTTTGATAACCTTGTTAGTTTTCTGATAATTCTACATTGATAGCGTCTATATTATTATTATGTTTAACTTTTTTCCTTTTTCGCCTTTTGCCACTAATGACAACCTTTAAATTATTCACCATAGGGTTGTATGATTTTGTCAATAATTTATCCAATCCGAAAGTCTACATCATGGATAAGTTGATGAGGATGACTACCCATATATTTGTCTCTAATAATTTGGACACAATGTTTAATATACTCAAATTTTCAAACACCTTATTTTAGCCAAAAGGTCTTTGTTAAGAGTTTAATCTTTAATATACTAATACCTACTTGCTTCTTTGGTCTACACACCTTGTCCCAATCAACTAGATAAATTATTGACCTCTCTTTAATACTAGTCCATATTAATTTCCTTTGATTTTTTTGGATCTTATTTACATTGTCAACATGGATTTTAAAGCAAGATATAGAGTACATCAAGATATTATGTAAAGAATCTTTGAAGAGTTGAAATTTCCAACTTAACTTAATAGATTATCTTTCTATCCACCAAATTTCTTTTAAAATATTTCAATAACATGGTTCCATTAGTTACTACTATTCATTTTAGTAATAAGAGTAAAATCTAAGATGTTGGAAGATCAATGAAATAGTAGTCAAGAATGCTAGTGATTCATTAAATTCATGAAATAAACTGGGGATATTTTTTAATCCAAAAGGAAGAGCTATATTTAAGACATCATCTTGTTATCATGTACTCAAGGTAAAATTAAATTATTATAATATTAGATTATATAATTGCAAATATCTTGTATATATGCTTATACCATCCTAAATTGTACTTACCTACAATTGGATAACTAGTTAGCTCTTATTTAGTGTCCTAGGGATTATGTATTTGTTATTCTTTATCTATCACCAGTTCTTATTATTAGGGTATGTACAAGATCATGGTCAACCAAACTACGTCCTTAAGTGATGAAATATCATCAAATCAGGGTTATGTCAACACGATGAGTTATTTTAAGGTAGTTATGAACTTTATATCAAAAAGTTGTAAGAAAAGAATCAATAGGAAATTGAATGTAGTTTGCAAACTACTAGGCCTTAAATGAAAAAAAAAATTGATTGGTCAAAATATTGGATTTTAATGTAGTAGTACAAAATTTTTAGGAATAAAATAAAAAGTATGTGTATGTATGACCACCTTAATCAAAATCAAATGATAATAAATTTTAAATATAATTCTAGATATAAGAAGTAGACTCATGCTTGGATGTGACACATATTTTTGGATATTTTTATTCTAAATAAATATTTAATTATGAATTTTATACTATAATATTTTTAGAATAAATAAAATTTTGCATTTGACCACCTTAACTAATTAAAAGATTTAAAAAATTAACTTTTTTGATTTTCTTTTCTTATAGTAGGTGAAGCATAGAATGTGATGCAACTTTTGGATTTCAAAATTGTTATACCATTTGAAAGTTATAGATATTTTTCAATCAGAATGTCAATAAGAAATTTATAGGAATCTTAATTAGAAATTAACTACTAAATACTTATCAAACTCATAATCTGATAGCAATTATATGGATGGAATCTTGAGAGTATTCTCAAGAAACCCTTTTCGTTTAATTGAATTTGGATGAAAAAAGAGTAAAAAAAGAGTCACTAGAAGGCCAATTGAAGTCTAGATGTCTGATAAACATGAATCAAACACATTTTTTGAGTCAGCCAAATAGGATTGGTAAGTACTAATCCTAATCAGGCACGTGAAACCATATCAGGTACCCGATCTAGTTTGATCTACCCAAAAACTGACAATAAAATCCAAGATTTCAAATTTGAGATATTAGCGACCACATTATACATTGTAAACCAAAAGATTTACACATATACTTAAATATGTTTTATATTTAAGATATAATAAAATATGAATATTGTTATTTCTTATTTAATTATTATATTAATAATATTATATATAGTATTTAATATAATTACATAGTATATTAGGATCATAGTACTATATATTATTATATAGTATTATATATTATCTATAATGTTATAAATATTAAATATATATAAATATAGAATTATAAATATATTCTTAAACATATCTACTATAATATATATTTTAACATAGTATTATGAATTATTTTATAAATTTTTATTTATTTATTACTATCTAATGTAAATATAATTTTTTATGTGTTGATAGGGGTCATAAGTCATCCTATGATCCCTTTTGACTCATACGAACAAATGAAATAGGTACCTAGGGGTCCTAGGACCCCAAGGGACATATATTGTAATAAAATGTGTCGAAACGGGCCATATATTATCCTACGACCCCTTTTGACCCACATAAACAAATAAAATAGGTCCCAAGGGGTCTTAGGACCTCTAGGGACATATGTACTAATTGAATGTGTCGAAAGGTGTCATAGGTTATTCAATGACCCCTTTCAATCCATATGAACAATTATAATATTTTCCTAGGGGGTCCTAGGATCCCTAAAGACAATTTTTCTAATGAAAAGTGTTGAAATGGGACATATGTTATTCTTTGACCCCTTTTGATCCATATGAAGAAATGAAATAGGTCCCCAAGGGTCCTAGGACCTCCAATGACATACATTGGAATGTAATATGTTGAAAGGTTCATAAGTGTCCCTTTCAACCCATATTAACAATTATAATATGTAACTAGGGGTATGTGTCAAAAGGGATCACATATATTATCATGGAAAATGTCAAAAAGGGTCATAGGTTATACTATGATGCCTTCTGACCATATAAACAACTATAATATATTCCTAGGGGTCCTAATTGTAATCAAATGTGTCTAAAGGGGTCATAGGTTATCCTTGTTAGAATAAATAAATAATTTATTAATTATTTATTCTATTTACTTAAGTTTACTTAGATAAATGCATTTTAGCCTTTAGTTGTCATCTAGGAGTTTGTGACAAGTTGTTGACAACATGGGAGTTTGTTCCTATCAAAGTCATACTTATCCTCTCACCTTGATTGAGGACTCTCCACCTTTTATGGACGTATGCTTAGTTGTCACACTTATCTCCTAGCACTTTTTAGCTTGTTCTAGAAGCTTCTTTGAGGCCTTTATATTTGGGCTCTCACTTTGTATTTCATAACTCTTTTTTAGCATATTGAATAGCAATACATTTTTCTTATTTGCAATATCTTCTCTCTCAGTTCGTTTAGTGTTTTTCTACACTCCACCTCTTCCTTCTTTGGTTTCCCTTAGGTAGGTTATTTGCATGTAGGTGATTTTGGTGCACTTAAGTTGGATCTTATCAACTTCTACATGGTGTCAGAGCTCCTTGCTGCTTCCTTGTTGGAGGATTTTCAAAGTTGCGATTCAGAGACACAAACCCTAGCTTGTTTGTGCATTTTTCTTCAATAAGGGGGAGGAGAAAATTTTTAGACCACTTTGGGCCTAAGTAGACATTTCCATTGAGTTTAGAAGGCCTATTAAAATCAGAATTCATATAAAGTTTTTTGATTTTGGTGATAGGAGCTTCGGGAGGCAAAATTTTTTTAGTTGCTGGCTACCATACAGATTGTATGGACACACGATTCAAAAAAATAAAAAAAATCTTTTTGGGTGCATTGCCAATGAATAGCTCAATGAGCATTGCTGCATCACCATAGCTCTACTAGCCCACAGCCCGCGAGCAGTCGTAGCTGACCGTGTCACTGCAACGATGCCATAGCCCAGCCACTGCAGCCTTGCGACACCCCTAGTTTCTGCCGCCTTCGCCTCCTCTTGCACCAATGTTTACCACCTCTCTGCTACCCACCAACACTATGCAAATTTAGAAAAACATTGCCCACTTTGTAACATAGTTGGTACAGTCATCGAGTGCCATGTGGCCCTTGTAATATCACCCAACACAATCAACATTTTGCCATGTGGCTACCATGTGGACCTACTACGTGGTATTTTTTTTCTGTGACGACTCCTAGGCTATAAAATTTAACCTAGGGGTCTACTGATGTCAACATGATGTCATTCTACATCAGCACCATCCTACCTCTTTAGGGTCCTTTTTGACCTACTGGCTATTTTTTGGCCATATCTTGAGCATACAGAGGTATTTTTCTGATCCAAAAGAAATGCCAAAAAACTAGTTTCGAGATGGAGACATTGGGTAGATATTTTTAGTTTTGATGGAATTTTGTGGCTCATTTTTATAGTCAAAGTCCAAAGTTCTATTTTTGACTATGGCAAGCTTTTCTTTTGCATCCCATCTCCATTTTTTGGAAACATTATGTTTTTGGAAAGCTAGTTTTGTCTACTTTTCAGAAATGCTATCATTTCCTTCAGATTCTATCCCATGCTCTTTCTATCATGCTTTTGTAATTTTTTCTCTATGGTGGATATCTTGGGTGTTCCAGGTTTGAGGATCATTTTCAAGGCATGTGATCCTTTTTTTTGGGCTATACTATCTTTTGTATCAGCTTGTTTTCCTTTTTGATCATTGTAGCTATTATTTGTTAGCATCTTTACGTAAACACACTGAGATAAAGTGCCACTCTTGCATTTTGGGTTCATGAATGTTGTTTTGAGATAGTTGTACTTGCACTATTTTATAAAGCACCATGGGGGGGATAGTTGTTTGACACTTTTGTGCCCTCTTCCTTTTTTTGCCCCATGTAATGTCAATGACCATGCCTTTATAGGTGTTTGTACCTCTACAACTCTCTCGCCATTCTTGGTTCCTTTTGCAAGAGAATTTGGCCCACCTTTTCAGTTGCCTATCATCTCAACCTATCTACATTGGGGGGGGTTATTCTATTGTTCTAATGCTTCCTTGGTTTTATGGTTCATTAGTGTGAACTATCTATTTAGTATCTAATCCTATATACTAGGCAATTATAGTGGTTGGCTACCTATGCATTTTGGTGAGATGGATCATCTACCATATAGACACACTCGGTTCGTGCCTTCTTCTTCCATGGGGGTTCTTTAGATCAATAGTTTCTTTCTAATGACAGAGTTGCAACTTCTTCATGCTTTAGTGATGCTCTTCATGATCACTTTTTGTTCGTATTTTTTGGAAAATTCCTCTAGTTGGAGGCTTCTTCAGTCCTTCACTAAATTTTTAGTTATCTCTTTTTGGAGAGGGGTTTTTCCCACTGGATTTTCCCCTTTATCTCATCTTTATAGATATTTCCTTATTTATGGGTACCTAACATGGCCTCATTGCTGAGATCCATTCTGGATTTCATCTTAGCTTTTATGATCTTAAGGTGTTTCCCTAAGTTGCACTTAAGGGGGGGTGTTAGAGTAAATAATTAGTTTATTAATTATTTATTCTATTTACTTAAGTTTACTTAGATAAATGCATTTAGTCTTTTGTTGTCATCAGGGAGTTTGTGACAAGTTGTTGACAACACATGAATTTTTTTCTATCTAAGTCATACTTATCCTCTCACCTTGATCAAGGACACTCCACCTTTTGTGGACATATGCTTAGTTGTCACACTTATCTCCTAACGCTTTCTACCTTGTTCTAGAAGCTTCTTTGAGGTCTTTATATTTGGGCTCTTACTTTGTATTTCATAACTCTTTTTTAGCATATTGAATAGAAATACATTTTTCTTGTTTGCAATATCTTCTCTCTCAGTCGGTTTAGTGTTTTTCCATGCTCCACCTCTTCCTTCTTTGGTTTCCCTTTGACAAGTTATTTGCATGCAGGTGATCTTGGCACACTAAAGTTGGTTTCATCAACTTCTACAATCCTATGACTTCTTTTGACCCATATAAATAAGTAAAATAGATTCCTATGGGTCTTAGGACCCCTAGGGGCATATGTTTTAATGAAATATGTCAAAAGGTATCATAGGTTATCCCATGACCCCTTTTGGCACATATGAATAAGAATAATATTACCCTTATATAGGTTCTAACACCCCTTGGGACATATATTATAATAAAAGTGTGAAAAGGGGTCATAGGTTATCCTATGACCCCTTTCAATCCATATAAATAAATGAAATAGGGGACATATGTTTTCATAAAATGTTTCAAAAGGGGTCCTAGTTTATCTTATGACCCCTTTTGACCCATATGAATAATCATAATGTCCCTAGGGGTCTTAGAATCCCTAGTGACATGTAATGTGTCTAAAGGGGCCATAGGTTATCCTATGACCCCTTTCAACCCATATTAACAATTATAATATGTCCCTAGGGGTCCTAGGACCCCTAAGGACATATAATATCATGAATTGTGTTGAAAGGTGTCATAGGTTATCCTATGACCTCTTTTAACTCATATGAACAAATAAAATGGGTTCTAGGGGTCCTAAGACTCCTAAAAACATATGTTGTAATGAAATGTGTTGAAAGGGGTCATAGGTTACCATATAACCCTGTTCAACCCATATAAATGATTAGAATATGTCTCTAGGGGTCTTAGGATCCATAGGGATATATGTTGTAATGAAAGGTGTCAAAAGCCTATGACCCCTTTTGACCCATATGAACAAATGAAGTAGGTCCTTAGGATCTTAGGACCCCTAAGGACATATATTATAATGACATGTCGAAAGTGGTCACAAGTTATCCTATGACCCCTTTTGACCCATATGACCAATGGAATAGGTCCCTAGGGGTCTATGCCCTATATGGACATATTTTGTCATGAAATGCATCAAACATGGTCATAGGTTATACTAGGACCTTGTTTGACCCATATGAATTAAAGAAATAGGTCTCTAGAGGTCCTAGGACCCTTAGGGATATACGTTGTAATGAAATGCATAAAAAATGGGTTATAGGTTATCCTATGACCCCTTTCAACCCATATGAACAAATAAAATAGGTTCTTGTTGAGATGTCATTTTGCATGATGCTTAACAACAGAAACCCTTTTGGATCTCTCTCTTGAAAAATTGATCAATGACCAACTCCAAGATTTTAGATGGCTATTTTTCAACCCATTGGGTAACTCAATTGAAGATATATGTGTATGTTCACAAGGAGGCTTTTGTTGGCACCTGCCAATCTGCACACTTGTTGCTGAAATGTAGCCACAAAAGAGATATATTTTCTGTTTTCTATTTTACATGAATGAAATTTACCAATGAAAATTTATGAATTCTTGTTTTAACCAAATGTTTGAAAAAAGAAAATAACAAAGATACAGTAACAAGGGATCAAAGCAAATAACTAAAAGAGAAAAATAAAGCAAAGTAACAATATGTCTGCAAATTAAATTATCAAAAGGATCTTGGTAGGAAACCAATTAAATTAGGAGAAGTGCTTCCTCAACTCCATTGATGCAATTATTGATGATAAATTCAATAATAACTAAAAGGTATTTCACATTTCATCAAATTGTGATTCCACAAAAAGTGCACTCATGCGAGACAAAACATTATGCAAGAACAAAGGTGATCCTCTCCAATTTGTCACAACAATAAAAATTCATTAACATAAGGAAAACACTAGAACTAAAATATTTCACAATTAGAACAATACAATAAAATCATTGGCTCCATTATTATTCATGAACATACATGCACAAAAATTACACATTTTGGAAAAATAACAGCACTCAAAATGAGAGAACCAATAGCATATATTATTGCATCAAAATAATGACCTAGAGTATACAATACATCCATTTATTTAAAAGAAATCCTCTCCTAACTTTGTGTTAGGAGTGAGAGATCTTTTAATGCAAACTCATGCTAAAAACTAATAAAATAAACCTAATTATATACAAAATAATTCTGAATGGTGCTAAGTAGATCTCCAACCTTGTTTTATCTATCTAATCATCTAAGTTATTCAACTCCTCTACTAAGTATATATCCATTAGCATCCAATACCTTTTCCCTTTTATAGATCTAAGTGCTTGCAAATCATTAGCCTAGGTACACACTTCATCCATAGCCCAAAATATTAGTTTATAATGGAAACCAATTTGTCAGCATTAGTCTAGATGTTGTGCAACAAGTTCAAATTTCCTTGTATTATTTGCACTCCCTTTTCCTCAAAACTATGACACCATTGCTAACATGCATCCAAAGATGAGTCCATCTAGGGCTCTAATTGTTTGTTTTCCAATGTAGCTCCTATTATGATGTGGAGCATAATAATATTTAGAGGTTTATTTGGTGTAGTTTCTCCCCAAATTATTTCTACAGGGGTTTGGGGGAAGCACCCCAAGTGCACTTCCTATTGTAGTACAAGGTGGGGTCAAGGGGAAAATCCCTTGCAAGGGTTTTTAGGGGTAGGGCTTCTGAAGCCAAAAATGACCTTATATTGTAAAAGGCATCGACTACTATTTTTCCTATTGGATGACTTATTTTAGCCCTAATTTTGAAAGTGTCAAAATCTTGAATAAAATGACTTAAAGTTAGGGATTTCATAATGTATGTTGATATTGTATATTCTTGTGACAGTGTTGAGCTGTAAGGGATTATAGATTGTAATAACTAGATAATAGTAATATTGGACTTGCTGTTGGTGGACCTAGCCCAGGGATTGGGTGAACCATATTAAATCTTTGTGTCTTGTGTTCTCTTGTGTGCAATCTATTATTTTCTTATATTGGTTAAATATTTGCATGTAAAGTCTATTATTTCTATTTGTGGCTAATCCTAATAGCTCAAAGATAAATTTTATGATTAGAAAAATCTATTGGCCCCACCACCTCATTCAGGTTTCCTCATAATAGATCATTTACTTTCATAACATCATTAGCTCTAAATCATCTTAGTCCAAGTGTGAAAACACTTTCTTAAGGCCTATAGTGATTAGGACCTTTTTTGTATCCACCATGGGCTTTCCCAATATGACCTCTTTCATTTGATAGTCTTTTGGAGTCAATTCTTTGCTATCAACATGAGGAGGCAAAAAGATGATATGGGCTAGAAGATCTTGATCTTTATTCTTCATTATGAAGAAAAGTGTTCTAGCATCACCCTTAGGTGGCTTAGGCTTCTTTATCACTTTTATCAATTCTGTCATTCCCTCCTCTTTTATTAGTTCCACCTACCTCTTTTGTCTAAACATGACCTTCTTTAGCCATGATGGTGTTATCCCTATTGGTGACATGTATTGTACTAAAGAAGTTGGTTCTGAAGTAGGCTCCTTCCCCTTATCACTTCTCTTTGGAGTCTTCTCATGTTGAGGAAGATCTTTAGAAAGATCTTGCATGTCCTTTTGGGCTAAGGACCTAGCTTCTGTATCCAAAGGAAATTGTTGTCTTTCTTTTCTTATTTTTCCTTCCTTGGATACTTCATCAGCATTCAACTATACATATTCTCATTTTGAATTTATGTTTCTTCTTGGATTTTCGGAGGAGGTGGAGCTACTAATCCTTTATTCATCATCACTATTGTGTCTTGTGCTAGTGGAGGAGGAATGTTGATAGGTCCTTAAGGTAGAGGAGGTAATTGATTCCAATCCTCTCCTAACAATTCATTCCTTGGAGTATCCCTTTTCTTCTCTCCTAGGGCATAAAACAAAAATCTAAGTGGTAAAAAATGTTCACTCCTTCACCTTCCATTTCTGCTATCCTTTTTTACTTCTCATTTTCTAAGGTCTCAACCTTAATAGGCTCCCTAGGAATAGATGGAGGTGTTTGAGTTGAGCTTCTTCTTCTTTCCTTGTCTATCACCATATCCAAGCAAGTTCTCTTATTCAAAGAGATAAACTCAATTTGTTCCCATTCTTCCTCATCCTCAATTAGGGATAGTTTCTAGCACCCATGGAGAGGGAGTTCTCTTGTTCTTTAATTTTCTCCTTTTTACTCCTACCATAGTTTTTTCTATTTGGGCTCTCTTGGGCACTGATAAGGAGGCTTCTTCCTCTAAGGCTCAAGGTAGTGCGACTCACTCCTATTCTTCCATCTATACCTATTATTGTTTCTCTTGTTGATCTTGTTTTGAAATTTGTTGGGCTTCTAGTTCCTAGGGTTGTGGTTCTACTTGAGCCTTGGCCACTTGTTTTCTTACCCTTGGGGCTACCTTTCTTTTCTTACCCTTTCCTTTTCCAGTCTCAAAATACTCAACTTCCCACTCATGCAGGTGTACCATTTCTAGTCTCACTGATTATTTGGTAGGGTAGGTCAATATAATGACTTTTACTCCCTTTCCCTTCTTTGGTCTAGTTGTAGCTTGAAGAGGTATGACCTAGGAACTGGATCCATTCAAAATGATTTCCTGATCCATTCCCTTGTAAGTTTAACCACATGTCGACCCTAATGATCCATATCATCATTCTCCTCACACCCTATTTGTGCATTCATGGTGGGATGATCATAGATCTTATCCTTGTTGTATAAGGGATCCATCATCTTAGGGAAATATTTGTCCCAGGTCTTTAGGGGTATCTCCATGTTTAGCACCTTTTCTTCTTATAGTCCCTAATATGAACATCTTAGTCATCTACTACATTCATTTAATGGTATTCTAGGACTTCCTCATGTATAAGTTTATTCCCCAATAGATGATGCACCATCCAATATTATCAAAACATAGGTATGGAGCCTGATAATATTCTAGAGGATATTGATCCCATTCATAGTTGAATGTAGAAATATCCTACTTCTAATTTTCTTCAAATTTTCTAATGGTGATTAACCATACCCATGTTTTCTAATGTTGTTTCCTCACTTTGTCATATGTAGAAGTGAGTTGGCAAGCTATCTCTAGTAGTATGAGCCTATTTGATGGGTATCTCAAGAGATTTTTAGGACACAAGAGAGTACCAACTACTCAAAGATAGATGAAAGTCTTAAATTGGATGAAGTGGGTACCAAATTCTATTATCCTTGTTGTATCCTCTACTCACTTCCTCTTCGTATAATCTACTTCTATGAATTTGATGATGGAAAATATGAAACTATCATGTACTACCCTATATTCCAGACACTGTAGTGAGAGCTTCTTCTTCACAAGCTATGGATATACTTGTTGGAAATATAAGAGGAGTAACTGAGAGGGGAGGGGTGAATTAGTTACTACAAAAATATTTCCCAGATCCCTTATATGTTAGTATAAAATAAACTCTAAAAATTGAAATGTGGATGCTTAGCATACACATAGTTAATGTTGTAACTTGATAAATACTGAATAAACTCAGTAATGAATTAGCTTTGTAGAAATTAAGATGTTATCAATGATTATCATTAATTTAACTCAATTGCAAGCATAAAAGAAATAACATGAACACATTTGACACCAAGATTTAATGCGGAAACCCAATTTGGGAAAATCACTAATTTCAACTAGTTACTGATTGTCACTCTTCTGAAGTGAGCCCTATTAGGAGCCAACCCTGTTAAAGATTAAAAAATACACTATTAGGTGTCACCTTATTAAAGGATTTAATCACCTTGTTAGGAGTGACCTTGTTAGAGGTCTTTAGAAAATTCAATAGAACTACCACCTTGTTAGAGGATTTACAAATAGATGTTAAGACAACTCTATTAAGAGATTTAGATCACTGCTACAGTGGTTAGAGAGTAACAATGAGATGACCTAATTTAGATGCAACTAAATTGTTGACTATAGATCTCTATTTTGGCTTGTATTTGATCCTTCCTGATCGAATGTATCCTTTCAACTCCTCAAGTACATCCTTCTTATCTTTAGATTCACTTCCTTAGAGCAATTCTCAAATATTCAATATTCTTTTTTCACACATTATCTCACAATTTGACTTTATAGTTATATCCTTCCTATTGTCAAGTTGGCTAGAATACAACTTAGAATAATTAACATTCACTATCTTAGTTGGTTGGAGTCAATAGATAAATTAAATAAGCTTGATATGCCAAAATAGGAAAACCCTTCATTTGCTGACCCACCTCAGTAGACACTAACACAAAAACAATTTGCCTATGTTAACCAATAGTAGTTTAGTTAGCATTGAAAACTCACAAAGATCCTTTGGTAACTGAGTGAACTCAGTTAACACTGATTCCATCCAATATTTCCTTCATTAGCTAGAGTAAGCTCGATTAGTACTTATCTTCTACAAACTTTCCTTCAATGCTCGAGTGAACCTAGTAGACACTACCTTCTAAACTAGGAAATCATAGGAATACTCGGTAGACATAGAAAACTATGTTCACTATCTGAGTGAGCTTGGCATACACTGACTAATAATGATATGACATTTGTATAACACCAAAGAAAACACATAATTGATCATTTGTATCCAACAATCTCCTTCTTTGGCATTGATGGGAACACAACATGTCATAACATAATGAAAATTTGAGAACATATCCTTAGATTCATTTAGAGAACTCCTTTTGTTAGTGTGAATCTCTTTAGTTTCTCCCTCTATCAAAAAACTTCTTTCTGCAACAACTTCTACCAAGTTCATTCTCCCTCTTTGATATCTCTCCATAAAACTTTTCCTTCTTTGTAATTGAAAATATTTCTATGAGATATGATAGTAAACTTCTCCCTCTTTGACAATGCATGCCAAAGACAATAATTTTGATAATATCAATGTACCTAAAGTATAGATTCATTTGCAATATGCTCTTGTCAATACTACATCAACCAATTGATCTTCAACTTCCTCTGGTTGATGCATCACTGGAATTTATTTAGTGAGATTTAGATAGGGGAATGAACCCTAGGTTACCTCTTAGATACATAAATGTATCCTTAGATAATGGCTTGGTCAACTGTTCTTTTGTGTTTACATATTCCACTCTGACTTCTTTATCTTGCACCAATTCTCTTAAGAAGTGATATTTTATAGCAATGTGTTTTATTTTGGTATGCATCACTAGGTTCTTTGATATATTGATTGCACTGGTTTATCAAAATATATGACTACTAGATCTTTGATCTCTATCTTCATTCCTTCCAATAGTTGTTTGAACCAAAATTTTTTAGAACAATTAACTACTGCTGCCACATATTCTCCTCTGTTATCAATTGAGAAATACAATTTTGTTTCTTACTTGTCCAATACACTAGTTTTTTAACAAGAAAGAATGCTCTGCCACTAGTGCTTTTTCTATCTTCAAGACTTCCTGCCCAATCAACATCAGTAAATACCTTCAAGTCTAGATTACCTCTGAGTTTGTACCATAAGCCATAGTCTTCAATACCTTTCAGATATCTCATGATTCTCTTGATTTCCATCATGTGGTTTTCTTTGGGATTTGCTAACAATATTGTCACCATACCAATTGCTAATGCAATGTTAGGCCTTGTATGTAATACATACTATAATTTTCCAATCATTGATCCATATGTGGTTTGATCTAATTCTTTGGAATCATCATTCTTGGAAAGCTTGTGTCTGATAGACATAGGGGTTCCAACTGTTCTTGAATCATCCATTCCAAATTTCTTTAGTATCTCCTTAATGTATTTGGTTTGAGTGATGTAGATTCCATCTTTCTTTTGTTGAATTTGTAATCCAAAAAGGAATTTTATCTCTCCAAACATAGACATTTCAAATTCCTTGCTCATTTCTTCTGAAAATCTCTTGCACAAGTCATCATTTCCTATGAATAATGTGTCATCAACAAATATTTCAGCCAACACAATCTTCTTGTTTGGTCCTTCTTTGATATACAAACTATTATTATCATTTATTTTTTGAAAACCAATTTGTACCAAATAGTTATGTAGTCTTTCATACCAAGCTCTGTGCTCTTTCTTGAGACAATATAATGCTTTGTGTAATTTGCATACCATGTCTCTTTTGTTAGGATCTATAAAACTTTTGGAGTGTTCAATGTAGACTTCCTCATCAAGAATTTCATTCAAGAATGCAATTTAACATCCATTTGATATGTTTTAAATACTCTATGGGCTACATATGCAAGTAAAGTTCTAACACCTTCTAATCTAGCAATAGGGGAAAAATTTTCACCATAATCAATAAAATCTTCTTGAGAATAACCTTTAGATACCAATCTTTCTTTGTTTCTAGATATTTCTCCATCTTTATTCACCTTGTTTCTAAATACCCACTTTGTGCCAATCACATTTTTATCCTTGGGTCTAGGAACAAGAGTTCAAGTTTTGTTCCTCTCTATCTATTCTATCTCTTCATTCATTTCTTCAACCCAAATTTCATTATCTAATGCATCTTTAATGTTTTTTGGTTCAAATTTAGCAAGTAAACATGTAACTTTCAATTTCCTTCCTGTCATTTTTCCATCATATTTGTCTCCAATGATCTGATCAGATGCATGATACCTTTTGACATATCTTGCTAACATAGGTTCTTTGGATTTGGTATGAGTTTCATTGTTTTCTTCATGAACTTTAGTATCAAGCTCAGTTCCTTCTATCTATGACTCAGGTCCTTCATACTCAGTTTGAACTAGCTCGGTAGCTTCTAACTGTGACTCAGGTCCTTTAGACTATAACTTGTGTTGTACTATCTGCAACTTGATAACTGTTAGAGATTTTGGGGACTTGGGAGGTGAAGCCTCCTTTCTTTCAGATACATTTGATAGGGTATCAGGTTCATAGTAAATGAATCTTCTATAATCCTCTAGCTCTTTGTTGCTTTCTTCTTCACTCTTTTCTACAAACTCATCAATTCTGACATGCACACTTTCTATTATTTTATGAGTAGAAAAATTCAAACATTTGTATGCTTTACTTCTATAGGAGTATCCTAACAATATGCCTTCATGACCTTTTATTTCAAATTTTTCTTTTCTATATTATTTCAGGATATAACATTTCCTACCAGATACTTTCAATAACTCACATTAGATTTATAGCCATACCATAGTTCATAGGGCATTTGGTTTGATTCTTTCTTTAACCAAACTCTATTCAAGTTATGAATTGTAGTGCCGATAGCTTCCTTCCAATATTTGATTACAACATTCTTTTCTATCATCAATGATCTTACACAATCTATGATGGATCTATTTCTTCTTTCAGCTATAACATTTTGCTAAGGTGTACTAGGGGCTGATACTTGTCTTTTAATTCCTCTTTCAATGCAAAAATTATTGAATTCATTAGAGATGAATTCACCACCTCTGTCTGATCTTAAACATTTCAATATCATTCTAGTTTCTTTTTCTACTCTTGCCAAATACTATTTTAATTTCTCAAAAGCTTCTAATTTTTGTTTTAGATACATTACAATCATCATTCTAGTATAATCATCAACAAAAAGAATAATTTTTTTTTTGCATTGTAACTCTCTATTCCAATAGGTCCACATAAGTCAGTATGTACAATTTCTAAGATTTCTTTTGACTGATAGTTTTTGTTTTTGAAACTAGTCTTTCCCATCTTACCAATTTGAAAATTCTTGCATAAACCCATATCAGGTTTCTTCAAACTAGGAATACCTCTTACTCTTCTACGTTTTCTTATCTTGACTAGATTATCAAAGTTTACATGACATACTCTTTTAGGCCATAACCAACTTTCTTCTACTTGAGAAATAAAACATGAACATTCATTGAGATCAAGATAAAATAGATTACCTTTTGTTTGCTTGCCAGATCCAACCAGATTTCCTTTTTTATCTAGTAGTTTTGCCTTTCCATTCTACCTTGAATCCAATATTGTTCAACTATGCCACACTCAGTAGATTATGCTTTAGTCCTTCAACCCAATAGCAATTATCACATATAAGTTCATTGTTTAATGAGATACAACCTTTTCCTTTTATGCAAGAAGGTTCATTGTTTCCAAACCTTACATTATCTCCATCATGATATTTGAATGTTCAAATTTTGTTTTATGTCCAGTCATATGGTGTGAATATCTATTGTCAATAATCCATGTATCATTTTTGCTAACTTGAGAGATAAGTATCATCTTATCTCCTTCATCATCAGATTCATCTTTTACAATAATATACACCATTTCATCTTCACTGCTATCAAAATATTTAGCCATAAAACAAGATTTCTTAACTTTGTCCTTGTAGTTCTTGTGATTTTTGAATTCGTTCTTTTCTTTGTGCTTATGGATTTTCTTTTCATCCTTGCTTTCTTTGTTAGGACACCTAGTAGCAATATGACCAACTTCTTCACAAGAAAAGTAGATTAGAGAAATTTAACATATGTACTTTCCATTGCCTTTGGAATATTTCTTTGCAAGTAGAGTTTCAATAATATCAAGATCACTATCAGAACTTTCTTCAATTTCTTCTTCACTCCCTAATTGATTGGCCTTTGATTTCTTGCTCTTTTCCTTAAGTGAGAGTTTGGCTTCAAATGCAGACCCAATGTTTTTGGAATTAGGAACATAGTTATAATAGTTGTCTAATTCAAAAGCTAACAACCTTCCAACTAGAGCATCCAAGATTAATTTTTTATTTGGATCACATCTCATTTCCTAAATAGCAAAAACTCAAGTTGCATAGATAGGAAGAAGAGTTTTGAGTACCTTGCTAACAACAGTTGTGTTGCTAATGTCTCCTCCAGATGCTTTGATTGCACTTACATTAGTCTTGATTCTTTTGACATATTTTACAATATTCTCATCTTCTCTCATTTTCATTTGATTAAATTTTCCTATGAGACTTTTTGCTTTGGCTCTTCTTACATTGTCATCTCCTCCATAGATATCCTTTAGTTTGGTCCACATTTCATGAGCATATTTATAGTCTTTTACCTCATCAAATTTAGAATAACTAAGAGTAGAAGAAATATCAATCATCATGATGTTATGATTCTTCTTTTTAGCAATATCTTCAATTGATAATGTTCCAAATGGAGTTTTGTATTTAGTATCCAGATATTTGCAACCTGAATCACTCATACTAGCTAGATGTAACCTCATAAGTCCTTGCCATACTGGAAAATTGTCTTTGTTCAACTTGGGAATCTCTCTTTTGTAAGACATCCTGATCTTTAGCTTATGTCCTTGAAACCTTCTCCATAAGCACCAAAATAGCTCTGATACGAATTGTTGGAAATATAAGAGGAGTAACTGAGAGGGGAGGGGTGAATCAGTTACTACAAAAATATTTCCTAGATGCCTTAGATGTCAGTACAAAATAAACTCTAAAAACTGAAATGTTGATGCTCGACATACACACAATTAATGATGTAGCTAGGTAAATAATGAATAAACTCAGTAATGAATTAGCTTTGTAGAACTTAAGATGTTATAAATGATTATCATTACTTTAGCTAAATTGCAAGCATAAAATTAATAACATGAACACATTTGACACCAAGATTTAATGTGGAAACCCAATTTGGGAAAACCACCATTTGCAACTAGTTACTAATTTTTAATCTTCTGAAGTAAGCTAACCTTGTTAAAGGTTACAAAACACACTATTAGGTGTGACCCTATTAAAGGATTTAATCACCCTCTTAGGAGTGGCCTTGCTAGAGGTCTTTAGTCAATTCAACAGAACTACCACCTTGTTAGAGGATATACAAATAGCTGTTAAGCCAACTTTGTTAAGAGATTTAGATCACTGCTACAATGGTTAGAGAGTAACAATGAGATGACCTGATTTAGATGCAACTAAATTACTGATTATAGATCTTTGTTTTGGCTTGTAATTGATGCTTCTTGATTGAATGTATCCTTTTAGCTCCTTAAACACATCCTTCTTATCTTTAGATTCGCTTCCTTAGAGCAATTCTCAAATCTTCAATATCTCACGACTTGACCTTATACTTATATCTTTCCAATTGTCAAGTTGGCTAGAATACAACTTAGAATAATTAACATCTATCATCTTAGTTGGATGAAGTCAATATATAAATTAATTAATCTCGATATTCCAAAATTGGAAAAACCTTTTTTATCTGACCTAGCTTGGTAGACACTAACGTAGAAACAATTTCCTTGTGTTAACCAATAGTAGTTTAGTTAACACTACAAACTCACAAAGATCCTTTGGTAACCAAGTGAACTCAGTTAACATTGATTCCATCCAATATTTCCTTAATTAATCGAGTGATCTTGGTTAATACTTATATTTTGTAGACTTTCCTTCGATGCCCAAGTGAACTTGGTATACATTGCCTTTTGAACTAGGAAAACACATGAATTCTCGGTAGACACAGAAAACTATCTTCACTAGCCGAGTGAGCTCAACATACACTAACTGATAATGATATGAAATTTTTTTAACATTAAAGACAACAAATAATTAATCAATTGTATCCAACAATACTACATAAGGTCAAGCATTTGGGTCTTGCATGCTTCCCTTCTTTTATAATCTTGGGTAGTCTATGGTCATTACAACCAATAGATACGCCATATAAGAGATCATGTAAAAGCAAGGATCATTCTTCACGATGATGAGTTTCTTGTCTAGATTATCACTCAAGATAGTGGCCCAATCAATAAGCATCTTTTCTATTTTGATAGTTTTGACAAAGTGCGCCATCCATGTCTCTAAGTGACCTATTGCAGGAAGGCCCATGGATCTACTTAGGAAAATAATTGAATATTTGATATCATCTATCATATACCCCTAGCTCATATCCACCTTTCCTATTTTTCAGCCCAAAGGTGTTCTATCAATTAGGTACTTAGATTATACCACTTATTTGGCTTTTGCTTCGTTCTCCCTATACTATCTTTCTACACCTTCATAAGATATTTGAAGGTATTGGTTTTCACTAGGGAGGTGGAAAACCTTCTCAATGTTGCATGACCTAAGACCGAGGACTATTTCGCTAGTCACACTCTTCATGACCTTTCTCTATGGCACATAATGCTAAGCTAGTGTCATAATCAACTTGGATGATAGAATCAACTCAGGGTGTGAAGAAACATTCACTAACTGACTCCGTATTAGAACTGACACCATAGCTAATCCATGTCTAGGCTTGTTGTAGAGGGTGAGGAAAAAAATTGATTAAATGTGGCCAAGTTTTGTGTCTTGGATCTTTGTGTATTTGTCTTGGAATCATTATTTCTTCAAGGAAACCTAGTATTTTAAAGCCACTGGCTTGGTGCTATGTTTTCCACCATGGAAGACAATGATGATTCCATTATATCTACACTAAAGGGGAGAAACATTAGTATCTTGATGTTAGAAGACCCTAATGACACTCAATTGGGAGCTAGACTAACAAAAAATTGAGCAAAAGCTAGTCAATTTTTACCTAAAATCCCCCTAAAGTGGATGATATGTGCTAGTGTACATTTGTTTAAATTGTACTTGAGTATAATGTGTGTAGTTGCGCACATTTCACACATGCACAACTACACACATGGGAAGTTTTCTACGCAGAGGGGTTTTTACCTTTTTTTGTTTAGTTATATTTATGTGTGCACCTAATGAGTATTTCCACATATGCGTGTATGCACCTTCATAGGTGTTTCTTTTACCTTATGTTAGATTGGTCTAGAGATAGCAGAGTTGTAAACCCTAGAGATGTGTGAAGGTGTGGTTGTGGAATGGGGGGAAAAAGATAAATGGGGAGAGGAAAGGGGAGTGGGTCTATTTATAGAGCCCAACACATAGATACTATGCAACTTTGATGGTGTTTGGGTGTGCACCTTTGGTGGTGTGCATGTGTACACCTCTTGTTAGTGTAAATAATTATTATTTATGCTTTACTTAAGTTTACTTAGGATAAATGCATTAGTTATTAGTTGTCATCTAGGACTTAGCGTACTTTTATGTATTGACTTGTTGACAACACAAGAGTTTGTTCCTACCTTGTCATACTTATCCTCTCATCTATGTGGAGGATAATCCACCTTTTTTTGACATATGCTTAGTTTCTAGCTCATTTTAGAAGCTTCCTAGAGACCTTTATAAATAGGCTCTCCTAGTGTATTTTGTACAACAATTTCATTTTTCATTATTGGAATATATTTTCTCTCACACCATTTAGAGTCTCCAAGCCCTACCTTTCCTTCTTTGGTTTCTCTTTAGTAGGTTATTTGCATGCATGTGGTCTTGGTAATCTGTGAAGCTGGCTTTCACAACTTCTACATGGTATCAGAGCATCCTTGCTACTTCCTAGTTTGAAGATTTTTGAAGCTACAATTCAAAGACACAAACCCTAGCTTGTTTGAGGTTTTTCTCTTCAATGAGGAGGAAGTGCATTTTTTTAGGGCACTTTGGGAAAAAATGGATAATGTAGCTTCAAGTTACATGTAGATTGAGGCAAATTTTTTTCAAAAGAAAGTTTTGCATTTACACTTTTTTTTGTGAAAATTTTGTGAATATATATATATATATATATATGTTTTAAACAATTTTTTTCCAAAAAAATGTAAATTTACCTGCCTATTTTTGAAGTGGCATAGATTTCCCCCAAATTTTTTTGCATTCTTCATAGGCACCAGCATATCACTACCCATAGCCCTTAGTGGCCTCTCTAACTACAACATTTTCTACCCCAGTAGCCTCTATCTTCATACTGTGCACATGACACCTATTTTTTGCTCTGCAACACCAGTGGCACCACCCTGTTCAGCCACCACCGTTGTGGAACAGAACCCACCCACCACTTGGCCACCACTACTTAGATTGACTTCATCATCTCAGTGTTTGACATCACTTTCTAATTGATGATGTTAGCTTTCTAATAGCCAAATTTTTTTTGGCAAGAGGCAGTTGACAACCGTATGGCTATCAAATTTTTTGCATTGACTTTAATTTTCTAGAGAGCTTGATTTTGGAGTAGTAGTTAGTTTTTTGGCCATAACTTGAGGATATGGAGGTCTCTTTTCAATCCAAAAGAAGTGCCAGAAAGATGGTTCCAAGATGGAGACAATGATGCTAGTTTCATTTTATTTTGAGTCCATTTGAGCTCCTATTTTTGGTATTGAAGTAGAGGCTTCCATTTCCTCCCTTTCAGCATCCAGGTCCTTTTCTCCATTGTTCTACTTTCTATAATTGTTTCTTTGATATTTGAGGGATATATTTATACATTGGGAGCATTTTATTTTCTACAATTTACTTCAAAATTGTCCCTTCTGCTTCTGTCTTCTTCTCTCAATGTCAGACCCCTCTATGGACTGGCTAACACCACACAACTATCACACTTGGAAAGCACAAATGAATAGGCTTCTTATGTCATGAGGATTATGGTCATGTCTAGATGAGGACCAACCTATCCTATAATGTCCTTTTGAGGTTCTTCATCATAGAAACACAATGGATGAAGCCATGGGATTGATTGCACTGAACATCTCTGATAGTCTACTATTTCACCTAGATGGTTTGACCACTCCTTGGGCTATTTGGACCAAGTTTTGCAACTTGTGTGGCATAATGAATGAATTCTAGGAAGTTCAACTTGATGCAAAATTGAATTTTTTGACACTTGCTAACTTCTCCACCTTTGAGGACTTATTGATGAATTTCAAATCCCTGTGTACATCTTTGTAGGGATGTGGGAAAAATAAAACAAATGATGAGTGTATTTTTTTGATACTCTCAAAGTTGCGAGGATAGTATCAAATTTTTTCTTCCACTTTCTACTCCACTATGGATGCCTTGGGTAATAGACATCAGATGCCTTCTTTTGAGATATTCTATGATAGGTTAACTCGTGAGTAGTCCAAGCTCACTCAGATGGATTCACTTATAGGTTCACTGTCACAGGCATTGGTTGCCAAGGATACACAGGAGAAAAAGCTAAAGTAGATATCTGATTCCTCTTCTCAACACTCTATTGGTCCATCCTCTTCTTCTAAGAAGGAGGAGAAAAAGAAGACTAAGACTCCTACCTATTCCTATTGCTATAAAAGATCTAATGATGAGGTATATTGTTTTTAGAAGAGATTTGATGGTTATGAGGAACAAATTGCACATTTGCAAGCTCTTCTTCAAAAGAGAACTGTTTCATCTCCATCCTCTTCTACCTCATAGGGGTCTACCTTTTAGTCCTCTTCCATATCTTCATCCTCTACATTGGATTTTGGATAGGGTCATGCATTATGGCTATCCATTGCATCCCCTTCATAGGTCCCTTGGATACTGAAT
Source organism: Cupressus sempervirens (assembly GCA_028749045.1). NCBI lineage: Eukaryota > Viridiplantae > Streptophyta > Pinopsida > Cupressales > Cupressaceae > Cupressus > Cupressus sempervirens. The sequence goes on from CM053786.1 coordinate 383,341,440, forward strand.
TTAGGTGCTTCTCATCATATGACATCTTCTCAAGGTGTCTTCTCCACTATTGAGGCTTCTCCTATTCCTTATATTCTCATGGGGAATAACACTCCCCTACTAGTCTATGGGAAAGGTTTAATTTTCATCCAAGATGGTATATTCAATGATGTATTCTATGTTCCATCTTCATCTACAAACCTTCTCTTGATATCTAAGATTACATGTAGTGGATTAGGGAAGACAATTGAGTTCACTATAGATTTAGTCTTCATTAAAGATAGTACAAAAAGATGCCTTATTTCTCTAGGGATAGTTGATCCTACCACCAACCTCTACACCTTCTCACACTTTGGTCCACCATCTCCATTTTTGGAGCACAACTCTTTTCTTTCGTTAGAGCATTATGTGGTGTAGTTAGGATAATTTAATCTTTGTATTGTTCCCAAGGTATTTTGTCTTTAGTAGGATTCTTCTTCAGCTCTACCTAACCCTCTAGCTCCATTCATCGAGCCTCCAGGTGCACTTGCTACAGATTCTATAGAGGACATTCATCTCCTCCTTCATAATAGTGTCAACACACCTACCTTGGGAATTCCCTTTTAGGATTCTCATGATTTCTCCTTTGGGCATCAGTTAGGCCTTCCAATTTTACCTCTCATTCAGGGGTTTCCTTGGTTTATTCCCAGGTTTCTTCCACATTGGAGTTTCATTGGTTCAATCCTTTCTCCAGGGGCTCTATTATTCTGGGGGGGATTTGGTATCTCTTCTCTCTCTCTCATGGTGGGCTAGTTGTACTTATAGTTTTGAGAGAGTCTCTTGAGCCATTTTTGGTGAAAGTTATCCTTGGGGGGTCTTGTTGAGGCCTTCCTTCCTTCCTTCATGTTTTATCTACATGTTTGTCCTTACTTCTTTTTGGGAGAGGGTTTTTCCCATGTGGTTTTCCCTCTTTCTCTATTTTAAGAGGTTGCATTTCTTTGCATTTGTACATGGGTACCTAACATGGCCTCATTTTTGGGACCCATTATGCATTTCATCATAGCTTTTGTGAGCTTAAGTGCATTCCCATAAGTTTCAATTAAGGGGGATTGTTAGTGTAAATAATTATTATTTGCGCTTTACTTAAGTTTACTTAGGATACATGCATTCATTATTAGTTATCATCTAGGAGTTAGCATACTTTTACGTATTGACTTGTTGACAACATAGGAGTTTGTTCCTACCTTGCCATACTTATCTTCTTGTCTATGTGGAGGATAATCCACCTTTTGTGGATGTATGTTTAGTTGTCATACTTATCTCCTAGCGCTTTCTAGATCATTCTAGAAGCTTCCTAGAGGCCTTTATAAATAGGCTCTCCTAGTGTATTTTGTATAGAAATTTTATTTTTCATTGTTGGAATATATTTTCTCTCACACTGTTGAGATTCTCCAAGCCCTACCTTTCCTTCTTGAGTTTCTCTTCAGTAGGTGATTTGCATGCAAGTGGTCTTGGCGATCTATGAAGTTGGTTTTTACAACTTCTACACCTTTTAGGGTGCACAAGTGTGCTTTTAGCACTTTAAAACAACAATCCCCCAAAATTAATCTTTTTGCCCTTCTAATTTTCTTGACACTACTTGATAAAAGACCATCGTATGACTTAGACCTTGACTGGGTTCCTCATAGAGGTTTTTGAAACTAGGGGGTCCCCATTTCATGACTCAAAATGAGGCGTGCGTTGTGAGACCACAACAGTTCCTACTCCTAGGGACATATGTTGTCATGAAATGTGTTGAAAGGGACCATAAGTTATCCTATGAACCCTTTTGACCCAAATGAATAATTTTAATATGTCCTTAGGGGTCTTAGGATCCCTAGGGATGTATATTATAATTTAATGTGTTGAAGGGGATCATAGGTTATCCTATGACCCCTTTCAACCCATATGACCAAATGAAATAGGTTCTTAGGGGTACTAGGACCCCTTGGGACATATATTGTAATAAGATGTGCTGATAGGGTCATAGGTTATTTTATGACCCTTTTTGACCCATATGGACAATTATAATATGTCCCTAGGTTTCTTAGGATCCCTAGGTACATATATTGTAATGAAATGTTTTGAAAGGGATCATAGGTTATCCTATGCTGCTTTTTAACCCATATGAATAAATTAAATAGGTTCCTAGGAGTCCTAGGACCCTAAGCACCATATGTTGTCATAGTTAGAATAACTGAGAGGGGAGGAAGGGGGGTGAATTAGTTATCCTTAGGTTTAGATGTGCCAATTAAACTTTTAATAATGTTAAACGACTTAATTAATCTCATAAAACTACTCAGCCTATATATTATATCATGATCAAATGAAATTTTCATGCAATTACTGAACTCTCTATTTCCTATATGTGTCGACTACAATAAAATAAACAACTATAAAAATAGAATGCATAAAGAAACATCCAAACATATAAATAACACTTTGGCACTAGGATTTAATGTGGAAACCAAATTTGGGAAAAACCACCAAGTAACATGCTACCAATTTTCACTCTTTTTAAATGAGCTCAGTTAAGAGCTAACATTATTTAAGTTTATACAACACACTATTAAATGTTACCCTGTAAAAGGATTTCATCACCCTATTGGGAGTGGCCTTGTCAAAGGAATTTTAATCATTCCATTACAATGTCTCCTTGATTAAAGGATTTACAAAATGACTATTAGGTCAACCTTGATTAAAAGATTTTGACTACCATAATGGTTAGAATAAAATTGTAGGTTTTACCTATAAAACACAAGCCACTTTGAAAATTTAAATCTCCGTTCTCTCATCTACTAGTTCATTGACTAGCCTCCATGATCATCTCCATCACTAATCTACTTAGCACCTCCTCAAAAAATCACACTTAATCAATCTCTTCATACTTTTCCTCTTCTTCTCTAGTCTTTACAAATTATCCTTAAGATTGCCAATAAAAATAAAACCAACCTTAGAAAACATCTCTTATGCCTCCTTAAATAGGCAATTTTGATCTTTCACAACTTAAACATCGTTGTAGATCTTAGGGTTAGGTCAAATTCATCTAATCCTTCCATTATTATGTTCTCCTTCTCTTTCTAAAAATTTCTAATCAAATCCTTTCATTTGATGACTTGAAAAACTCTCTTCTTGCATTAAATACATTAGTTCATTAGTCCTTATCTTCCATACAATTTGAATAAATCAAAATTATCATTGTGTCAACCTCAAATTCAATTCTTTCACAAACTGTAACTTTTTGTCACTTAGAAATCACTATGCTCTTCTTCTTGGTCATCATTGTATAGCTCGACATACATTATTCTATCTCACTCGGTCATTAATATACTTAGTCACTACTAATATTTAGCTCATCAACTTCCTTGATAATAACTATCAATTTGCTTAAACTATTTGTTTGAATTCTACTTACTTTCCTTAATCTTTTGCATGACTTGCTTTATTGACCAACCAATACTGATACTTGGTCAAACATAGAGTTTAACTCAACTCTTGTTATTTCTCTCATACATTAGTTTCAATTATCTTCTTCACTTAAGGTAATGATTAAACAACCCATTATCTTGTCAAGGACTAACTTATCAAGTGCTCATTTCATGCCGATGATACTTAACTTGTCATCAATCATCAACATCACTATCTCACCTTTATATTTCTTTTTTTCAAATCATCTTCATCAATCAATAGATATGGAACTCTACACTATTAGTAAATGTCTCCCCATTAGGTCTAACATGCTTTCTTACCATTAGGTTTGACATCAATGACAACATAACAATTGTTCCAATTGTAGTTTCCAACAATCCCCTCTTTGGCATTGATGACAATACCTTTAGTTACCATCCAATCCAAAATATTCTAACTTGCACTATCAACTACCTCTATGTCTATTCCCTCTTTCTTAGTTTCATTCTGATTCTTATCCATGCAATCTGAAGATTCTCTTTCTATCTTTTCAACACATACTCTTCCTCTATCATATCTCTAGATGGAAACATCCCAATTCATGCTCTTGCTTTGAGCACACACACTCTCTCTATCTCTTTTTGATAACTTCAAAACCTCTTGTATCATATATCTCCCTCTTATAATAAAAATCATGATAATTGTAACATCATAAGCTCACTCATTATATGAATGGTAAATCCCATATATCTCCCTATTTGACAATAATGTCAAAGAAATCAACCATTCACATACATTTTCATGTCACTGTTCTGACTAATATAGAAATGTTACTTCAAAATATTGCTTGATAACTCTTTGCAACTTCATCTTCTTATAGTTTAGTTTCTTTATTTTCACACCTTTAGGAAACTCCTAAAGTGTGATCTTCTGCATCAATTTGTAAGATATTCTAACTACAACATTTGATGTAATGCAACATATTTGATCATATTACCCCAAGTAGGAGAATGAAACCTAACTTACCACTTAGATATGGATAGTTATCTTAATACCTTAGTAGTAAAGGATTGGACATCCTTTCATAGTGACTCCATGATTAGACAAAATCATGTGCTTTCCTAAATAACATACTGACTTCATTTTATTTTGTCAAACCGGGAGTGTAAGCTTGAGAGGGTAGCTGCAAAGTATATGTCAAAAAGTATATGTTCTAATTATTCTTTAAGTCATTACACAAGAAAAAGTAAATACTCAAGGAGACCTAAGCTAGGAATTAAAACAACATCTTAATTTAGAACTTAAATTAATGCTATAAACAATAAATCTATCTATGCCTGTATGCTATAGGAACAGTTCACTGATTCTGTTATCAATAGCTATAGGAACAATAGAATTCGACCTTACAAAGAAAAAAACAAGGAAATGAAATCTATTCTAACACAGTAATTCACTCATCAAGTGGCCCCTTGGATGAGTGAACAGAAAATACAATCAAGACAAAAGATGTAAAATTGAAGTTTGTATTATATTCATTCATGGTAAGAGATTACATTTGATTAAAGAAAAGATCACACACTATTGTTATGACAATCAATCTATTCTATCTTTCTTCCAAAACTTATTTTCAAAGCTACAATAGGCATTATTTAAAAGGGAAACTAGAACAACTTCCAAACTCTATGATCACTCCATCAATGAGGATCAATTACAGATTTATAAAGTTTGCAATAGAAATATCATTAACTACAATTAAATCCTCCAAGAATATAGAAGGTTGAGGGAGCTATATTCATGCACTGCCATAATAGAAAACATACAATAACTTGTTTGTTTGTGGTGGTTCAACAATCTGGTCAGCTTTGACTTAGAACTGAGGTGCTAACTTTGAGTACACATGGCAAGTACTTGCAAAACATTGAATGCATAGAACTTACACATACATATATCTATTTCATAATCAATTTAGAAAAGGTGTAATGTCTAAACTATCAATCTTTGTAAAACCTATGGCTATAGGAAGGAATCTACCCAAAACATAGCATGGATAAGGAAATATTTATAGACATGTAACTTCCCTTCATTATACCATAGAAGTCCATAGATTCAAGAAAATATAGTATATCTGAACTATCCATACTTCAACTTCACGTCTTAACATACAAATAACATATTCATAAAAATATAAGTTCATTTTCTTAAAACCATAGACTCACAATTTTTTATGCAAGATAATTGTCTAAAAACAAGATAAAAGGATATCAAAATAATGGCCTTTTAGAGGCCCATAATCCCCCCCAACTGGTCTATTGCTGGTCCTCAACAACCATGAAGTTCCTGATCTGGGCCCAAACTCTCTAATCATTAGGTGTCCTTTCTCTTGGCTCATTCTAAACATAGTTGAAGTACCCATAATTTTCCTTGAGCCTTCTCTAGCATCAATCTTTAGCTGCCATATCATTATCCTCTATATTGTCATTTACTGTAAGTAGTGGCTGTAGGAGAATAGGAGGTTGATACCTTAGTGAAGCCAATGTTTGCACTAATTTCTCCCCAACTTAATATATCATGGAACCCTAATAGTAACAAGAGTCAAATTTTGAGGAGAGTATGTCTCTCTTATCTTTAAGTCATGCAACATCCTTGTCTACTATTGCCTTGAAGCAACAATTACTATCTCAACATCTTGAGATGAGTGATGTTCCTAGTCTATAAAGGCTCATTCTCTGACTGAACACACTTTACTAGATCCTATAGGGTTTCCCAGAATGGAAATCCAATCCAAAAATGCCCATCTAGAGTGTTGAACCTTTGGTCTCATGAGAAATGGTGCAGTCATTTCACTCTCCTTGTAAGGTGCAACTTGATGTTATCTACTTATCTCATTCTATATCCATGACATCACTGCTCTCAATTGCACATCCCTTGTATACAAGAGTGAGTGCCACTCTATGTCATTAAGTACTACTAGATTATGGAGATACAATTCACATAGTAAATTTTTCAAAGACATGTGAACATATTGGAATGCATCATAAAACTCATGTGGGGTAGAAATAGAGGGATCAAGACCTTCCACAATTCTAGTCAATTTAAAATTTGCAAGTTTCTCTTTAAGAAACAAGACATATACTGGCGATGGTGACCTACATTCCATTAATTCAAGAATCAATCTTGTGATATGTTCAATTCTTCTTTTCAAGACTTCATTCTAGTTTGAATTCTATTTCAACTGATAGTTCTATTCATTAATAACATGTTTCAATTCTTCTTTCTCCAACTTCCATTGAGCTCTCTCCCATAACAATTATTGAGACAAATTAATACCTATGGATAAAGATGTGGACAAATTGGGTGGTGGTAATGGTTCTTGGTTAAAAATGTCTATCCATTTACATGCCAAATGGGGAGTCTTTTTGATACTCTGTGGTGTGGAGCATTCTCCTTTTCTTATGAGAATTTTTGTCACCACATTCTCTTACTTAGTAGATTCAATAGCTACTATAGATAATGTATCTATCCCATCTTGATTAAATTTTTCTATTACTTCCTCAACAATTTCTTGTCTAAACTTTGGATAGTCCTCCGAAGGGAACTCTGTAGAATTTTTACCAATGTCTTGCATATAAGGGATTTCCTCAAACTACTTCGATAGCTTAGGATTATTAGACTCCCTATCACTATCAATAAGCACATAGTTATCACTATAGTCAACTTTAGGTTGTGGATTGTGGAATTTGTACTCATTCTATCTGGCTACGTTTTGGTACAATTTTTCCTTTGGATAGGACTCCTTTTCACATTCAAAAAATTTAGGAGTAACTATTGGAACTAAGGTTTTAGGTACCCTATTTCCCTTAAATATCCTTATGCTTCACCTCATGGGTGGTGTAGACAAGCATAGAGGATTCTTTTGTTTCCTTTGGCTTATAGGTATTTCCACTGTAGATGCTTTAGGAGGTTTTTCTTTATCTTCCTCCTCTAGTGAGTGTAGGGTTTCATTAATATTACTCTCATCATCTAGTTATTGTTCTAACTTCTCTTCTTTGAGTTCCACATATTTATCTTTACCTACCCTAATGATAGACATAGTCTTATCTAAGGATGGGGTCTCAGGGGTACTAGCAACTTCTTTATTTTTATTTCTCTTTTTGCTAACATTGGAGGCTTCAACTTTGTAAATCCTCTTCTTAGTTGGTCTAAACCTAGAGGGAGAGGCTTGAGGATAATTTTTAGTTCTGGAAACAACCTTATAGAAACTAGTAGACATCTTTTCCCTTCATCCAACACCCTGGCCTCTAGGGCCAACCAACATAGGCTCTACCTTATTTAACCTCAAAAACTCTTCCCATGTCCCAATTGCTTGCTTATTCAACTCTCTCACTACAATTAATTTTATTAAGAAATGGTGAGAGATAGAATGATCCTTTCTTTATTATACTAAAGAACCTTGCTTCTTAACAATGTTAAATAGGAAATTTGGAAAGTTTACTTGTCTATAATCATGCCATATTTGAGCCAAAATATTGAAACATAGGTCATGTAGGTATGTATAACGACCTTCATAGGTGATGTACTAGATGATAAACATTGTTGGATGGATAAAATATATTGACAAGGATAATCTAGTGATACCCTTCTTCTTGTCAATTTCTAGTGGAGGGTCCTAGTGTATATAGAATTGTGCCCTAGTTGTTTGGAGGTCAAAATATTTTTCCCAATTTTCTCCTTCCTGGGATAACCTAGTGACCTCAGCTACCACCTCTTTTGTGAACCAAATTCTCAGGCCCTTAACTATTGCAATGCCATCTTTTAAGGTGATCATGAATTGAAGAGCTAGCTCTTCATCAAATCCTTTTAGAGTAAGACAATAATCTATCCATTCCCTTCTTCTAAACATCTCGCAACTGGCTGCATCACCTAGAAGAACCCAATCATAAATTGGCTCATAATTTTGGAGACCTCCACCCATTGTTGGCTTTAGTAGAATTTTGGAAAAATCATGATGTTTTAGAGCTTTGTGAATCAAAGTATGCAATATTATGACACTGAATATCTTAGAAAAAATTGCATGTACTTGAAGAGTTTAATGCACAATATCTCATAATATCCTTCTTGCATCAATTTTCATAATTTTCACTCATGTATAGGTCCATCACTTGAATACGTTGTAAATTATCATTAAAATTTAATTAACTACTTTTAATTTCCTTAACTTCATAATAATGCAATCATAGAAGGACAAGTCATCAACATGTTACATTAATCATTCAATTACTTCCAGTCATCTCAATTAACTTTTAAAGTTTACATGTGATTGCATTTTGAAAAAAAATTAAAATATTTCCCTCCCCAAAATATGAAAAGGTATGGGTCCCACCAGGCCAGTATATGCAAGAGTGAATAATTATAAACAATACAAATTCATAACAAAGAATGAATAAAATAACATGAATACAAAGTTATGTGGTATGTACCTGGCAACTGTTGTAGGAAAGATGTTTTGTAAAAGATAATCAGAACTACAAGAGTGATGGGATGGAATGGTAAAATGGGAAAGAAAGAAGGTGAAGTGGAGTGGATGGTGAAGAAATTTTCAAGAAGAAAGTCTTTATTATGAATGCCTTGAACAAAATCAAGAAGTATTATTAGTCAGAGTAGGAGACCTAGACTCTTTGGCTATGGGAAGAAGGATATCCTCACTATGTTAGAATTGCTAGGAGAACTCCTCACGACTAGCTAGTTTATCATAAAGCTTGAGGTGATGCCCATTAACAAGTAACTTGAAGCGGACAAGAGCAATGGTAGACAACTAAACTACACCATTTGGAAATACAACAACAATCTCATATGGTCCTAACCATCATGTTTGAAAATTACCTAGATTATGCTAGTATTTGGAGTCATAAAGGAGTGCCCAATCTCCTACAATAACTATTTTCTCTTTGATAAACCTATCATACCACTATTTCCTCTGGTGTTGAATGAGTTCGGTGTTATTCAATGCAAATTTCTTCCATTCATAAAGACCATTTAAACTCAAGATTCAATTTTGTTGTGCAATAGTAAGTTCCATACCAAGCTCCAAGGTAGTCCTCAATGTTTTATATTCAAACTCCATAGGAATTATAGCTGACCTACCATAGATGAGCTCAAAAGGAGTAAAACTAGTTGTGGATTTCTAGGTGGTTCTATAGGCCTAAAGAGCTTCAGGAAGGTGTGTGGCCCAATCCTTCCTATGGAGTGATACTGTCCTAGTGAGGATGGATTCCACATCCCTATTAGTAACTTCTACTTGACCATTATCCTGTGGATGATAAGGTGATGATTTACCATGCTAGATAGTATACTCTTACATAAGAGCATGTGATGTAAACTGGGTGCCTTGATCAAATATCAAATCCTTGGGAACTCCAAACCATGTAAGGATGAATTCATACATGAATTTGTCTAATTTTAATCCCTTGGGTGTTTCATGGATTTAGCCTCAACCCATTTGCTGACATAGTTAGTTCAAAATAGAATATAGCATTTTCCTTGTGAAGAAGGTTCAATAGGTCCTACATAGTCAATCCCCCATTTGTCAAAGGGTGCAACAACTACTTGAGGCTATAGGGGCATTTCATCTAATTTGGTGGGTCTTCCCTATGTTGACACTTGTTACACTTATTTGTATATCTAGCTGCATCCTTGTGCAAACTTGGCCAACAGTACCTAGTTGTCAAGATTTGGAAAGATGTTCATTTAGCTACAAAGTGGCCTCCATAGGACTCATCATGAAATACCCTCAAGACATCATATGTTTCATCCTCTCTTAGACACCGAGACATGACTTCATTAGGTCTAGTATAGAACATAAATCCAATAATCTATGAATAGTTAAAGCTCTTGTCTACTAGTAACTTTCTTGCATTGGTAGAGAAGTGAACTGGCATTTTACTTGTGGTGAGATATCAATATCTACATACCATGAATTCTATGCTAACAACATAAAAAGGTGTTCATTTGGAAAACTATCACCAATGGCTATAGGATCATCAAGGACATGAAACCAAGAGAGAAATTTAGCTACTACATTAGACTTTCCAAGTTTATCTGCTATGGTAATATCAAATTCTTGCATGAGTAACAACTAGTGAGCTAATCTTCCTAATATTGCAGGCTTGTTGACCAAATATTTTATCATAGAGTGGTTAGTGTGGAAAAATATTTTATAGCTAGTAATATAGTGCCTAAATTTATTTAGGGTACAGATGATTGCAACTAACTCCTTTTTTGTGACTGTGTAATTAAGATCTACACCTTGCAAATTTTTATTGATGAAATAAATGCCATGTTCAACTAGGTCTACCTTTTTTCCTAGAAAAAAACCTATATCATAGTCAGAAGCATCTGTACAAATTTGAAAAGGAATCACAATTGGGTCCTCTCAAAATAGGTGTTGTGGTAAGAACTTCCTTAAGCTGCAAGAAAGAGTCAGCACAATTAAAGTCCCAAGAAAATTCAAAATCCTTTTTGAGTAGGTTGTAGAGGGGTGCTGCAAGTTGACTAAAATTTTTAATGAATCTTCTATAATATCTAGCATGTCCCAAAAAGCTACATACATCCTTCTGCTTCTCTGGCATAGAAAATGTACTAATAACTTCACTCATTGCTGGATATACTTGGATTCCCTTAGATGAAATGAAATGGCCTAGCATTACACCTTCTTCCATCATCATAAAACATTTTTCACTATTTAAGGGAAGGTTGTAGTCTTGACATCTTTTGAGTACTATTTCTAGATTAGCTTTTGCTTCCTCAAAAGTAGTCCCATAAATAGTAAAATCATCCATGTAGATCTTCATATAGTCAATAGATATATCTAAAAAGATATCGATGACGACTCATTGAAATGTGGTTGAAACATTGCACAAGCCAAAAGGTAAAACTGAGTAGGAAAATGTTCCCCATGGGTAGGTAAAAGTTTCTTTTTCTTGATCCTATGGAGCTATTTGTATATAATTGTAACCACTAAAACCATCCAAAAAAGAAAAATACTTTTTTCCAACTAGGTTGTCAAGGATTTGGTCTATAAATGGCAAGGAGAAATGGTCATTTTTAGTGGTTAAATTGAGCTCCCTATAATCTACACAAACTTACAATTTTCCTTCCTTCTTAATTACTATAACTAGGGGTGAGACCCATTGGCTATCATAGATGGGGTATATAAAATTGACACTTAGTAGTTTCTACAATTCATTCTCAATTATATCTTTAAAAAAAGGGTTAACTCTCCTCTGAGGCTATCAGACAAGTTTGAAGTTAGGGTTGATGTAAATCTTGTGAGTGTAGAGCATAGGATCTAGTCCTTTTATGTCCATGTAATCCCAATCGAACGCTTTTTGATTCTCCTACAATAACTGCAACATACTTTTCTATTGAGAGGGTGATAATGTATTGTTGACATTCAATTCTCTACCTAGACCAACTTCCATCTTAATAACCTTATCTTCCATGACTAATTGAGAAATTCAAATAGGAGAAGAATCCATCTCATGAGGTAATAATGAGTGGAGAAACTATGTAGCTTTTGAATGATGTGTTGAATCCAAGGAAGGTAATATGGTTTCTAAGATACATGCAGCTTGAGGACATGCTTGAGACTCTATTTCATATTCATTCAGAATAATGGATAAAATTATTTCATCTTCTTCTCAAGCATCTATAAATTATTCTCTACCTATCATCATCAAATAATGGATAGAATTGACCTCTAGATCATCATCACCTAAGTTTGCCCAGATTACTTGGTCATCTAGTAACAGTAGTTGAGCAGGTGAGTATAAAGTTAGGTTCTTGGTATGGATACCATTGGATATTGTCATCTTTCTAGATTGCCAAGCTATATAAGCAATTGTAGTGGCCAACCATGGTCATCCTAAAATTAAAGGATATCCTCCCATATTAGCCTTTGGGGAGAGAACAACAAAATCAATTGGATACTCCAAAGAGTTTAAGGTGACCATGACATCTTTTATCATCCTATCTAGCTTAATAGTAGAGCTATTAGGAAGCTAAAGTATGGTGGGTGTCTCTCCGAGGCTAATGATATGTAGTTGAGACAATACCTCCTTTCTCATAGCATTTATAGATGCTCCTAAGTCAAAAAAAGCATTTTGAACTTAGATCCCATGGATAGTGACTATAACCACAGGACTCCCAGAGTCAAAATATTTAGGTACAATTAATTTTTCCACAATTAAGTCAAACAACTATCCTAGGAAATGAATTTTTTTTGGATCTTTATTCTTCCTTCCTGGCTATTTAATACATGCTTCTTTAATAGCTTTAGTATAGGTAGGGACTTCCTTAATAGCATCCAGTAATGGTATTTTTACTTTCATTTGCTTCAGTTGATTAAGCAAATTAGTGACTGTATGGTTCTTTGCAGGCTAACTTTGTTCCATCAACCTATGGGGGAATGGAGGTTCTTTGGCTATAGGCGAGGTCTATTGATTTGAATTATTTGTCTATTTAGTTGCATAATATTCAATTTCTATAATTATAGGCTTTTGGGGTGAAGGAAGAGTGGTGTCTGCCCTTAGGTTAATATCATTCATGGAGATATCATAGCTTTGTTGTTGAGCCTATTGTTTAGTATTGTTCATATTAGGATTAGGTTGACCTAGTAGTTGGGTCTACTTGGGAGTAGTATTAGTGGCTATAGGAGGAGGCATTAAAGCTTGTTGTTGAGGTGGTGGCAATAGGGTTTGCTGATTAGGTTGGGTATTCCAATTCTAATTTTGTTGCCAACTCTGCTGAGGTTTCTACCAACCTTGGTGGGGTTGTTGCCATTTATTATTTCCACTAAAAAAAATATTTTGAAAAGTTTTCCATTGATTTTTATTATTATAACTTTGAAGAGGATCTTGTGGCATTGTTATTATTATAACTTTAAGAGGATCTTGTGGCCCACCTTTTCTCTAAGCCCATGGCCTTCATTGAGTAACATAAAACACCTCTCCATTTTCATCAATGACTTTAAAATTAGTAGGCATTGGTTATGTCTCCAAACTTGCAATAGATTTACATCTAAAATGTCTTTTCTTTTCCCTACAACGTGGACAATATTTAGTCAACATGACATCAACTTCATATTTCTTCCATGTTACTTGCATAGTATCTAACTGAGTGGGTACATCATTAAAAATGTCTTTCTTGAAATCTAATAGAAAATTGGATAATTCCATCTTTAGTACTCCTGAATTGCCATTAGACTTATGTGGTAGAGCTCTAAGTCCCCTACCTTTCTTCATAGTGGCTCTAGAATAATTCAAGCATATATTCTATATATCACTACAAGTTTTTTGAGTGATATCTCCTCCTACCATAAGATCTAGAGATTCAATGCTTCTATCATTCACACCTCTCAGAAAAAGATGTTTCTTTGCTTCCTCATTCAATTGATGCTGTGTGTTATGCTATAGGTTGAACATGAATAAAGAAACATAATATTCCATGGTTTCATCATCCTTTTGGGATATTTTGAAAATACCATCCCCTTTTAAATCTTGACCCCTATAGTATTCCTTATACTTTGTGAGGAACAAGTTTCTCATTGCAAGCCAATCTATTACAACATTGACACCTAACCCCATGAACCATCTCAGAGAAGCTTCTTTTAGGGTAGAAGTGAACAACTTTAGTTTTTGGGCATCAGTTGTATAGTCATAAATTCTACAAAGTATGTCAAACTCAAATAGAAAGGTTTTAGGGTCTTTAGTGATTAGGCCACAAAACTTGGGAAGTGTAGCAATAGGTATGTTCTTCAAATTGTTACCCTATTTAGGAGGGATAGGAAAAGGAAATTTAGGTTGAGGCTAAGGCTGAGCCATTCCTAGAGGAGGTACTGGTAGTGGCAGTTGATAGATAATGAGGGCAAGTCGATTATCTTGGTGTTAGAATTTACAAGTGGGAAGTATACTTCGAGGGTGGGGGGTTGAATCAAAAGTACCAAACTTTAACCTTAAAATATTTCAACTTAAATTAATACATGCATGAAACATATTTAAATAACATGAAAGTAAAGGCATGCATGCAACCACTTGACACTAGATTTGATCTCCTAGAAAACCTCCAAAATGAGAAGGTAAAACCGGGGTGGGGATGACACCCACAACTTACTAATACAACAATAATGTAACTTGTCAAGATTACAATGTTTGACCATGAACCATGGTTTGCCCTATGAAAGGCTTGCCCTATTAAAGGCTTTTACACTCTGTTAGAAGTGTACCTATATAAAGGATTTACAAAACATTCACTTGGAATGTCACCTTATTAAAAGATTTCTTCAATGGCTATTAAACCAGACTAAGTCCATAGGATTTCATTCTACTAATACAATTGTTAGAGAGCACAATAGAATGTTTGATCTGATCACTTACAATCTAATATTTTTGATTTCAGATCCTCGTTCTATTTGATTTGATCCTCATTGATCTGATATGAAGTTGTTGTAATGCTGATCCTCTACTCTACTAATTGATATTGCAATTTCCTTTCCTCTACTAAGTCACCTTGAATGTCCTCTAATCACTTCATTCATTTACTCCTTCTATTCTTTTCTCATATGCATCACACTCTACTCTCTAAATTATGGGGCTTCGACCTCCTTAAAAATATTTTGTGACTTAGGGTTAGGTATGGTTGAGATTTATCCTTTTTTCCTCTTTAGCATTGCATTTTTCTGATTGGTTGCATATTGACTACATAGGGAATCAAATAGATTCAACCTTATCTCTAAGCTTTGGGATCCATCCATTAGCTAGCATGCAAATGGTTTACATCTTAGTTTGTGAAGGCACAAACTCTTATGTCAGTTCTGTGTTGCTTGACACTTGCTGATACTAATGCTCGACACATACTAAAATTCTATTTAGCATGGCACCCAAACATGCTCGACATCTACTATTCACTCAACACTTATACTTGCTCAACATTATCTATTTTCTCAGCACTTGAGTGACTTGACTCTTACTATATTTCTGGCTTGACACTTATTGCAACTCGACACTTGTATATATTATACTTGGCATATGTTGCTAGCTTGACTTAAACTTAGCAAATAGCTTAAGTGTGTTGACACTCAATTGTCAACACCATTCTAAGATCAACAATCTCCCCCTTTGATGTGAGTGTAAAAAACAATTAACTATGCATGATGAGTCTATCTCCCTTAAGTATAATACTATCACAGTTTGGATATATACAAAACTTCAAAATTGTTCAAAATTTTGTAAAGGACTATATACCTAAAAATTTTGTGTCTCCCCCTAAGTTGATGTGCATTTTTTGTATCCAAAATCTCTGTGATTGGATTTTCCTCTTCTAATATTCTTTATTTTCAATCTGATACTCTTTATTTGATATCCCCTATTTCCACTCTCTATGCTATTTGCTCCCCCTTTGTTTACTCTTTCTCTATCTTCTTATATCTTCCCCTTTTTACATGTCTCTCCCTTTGCATGATTGTATCCCCCTTTCTTTCATATCTCCTTTTATTTATCTCCCCCTATTTTGACACTTATGTCAAAGGTTCTATACACTATATTTAGCTAGAAAGTTTTTATTAACTTCCATGACAATCTTTAGAGCAACATCCCAATTTTGTATAACAACTTCTAGGGATTTGATTTGTATTGTTGTCTCTATTGCAAGATGAACTAAGCCATCTTGTAGTGCCTCTCCCATTTGACTTTTGTAAGTCGTCCTGATGGATGCAACCTTGTTGATCTTTTGTCGTGATGGATCATGATTGTGACCCTGAGTGGTCTACACCGTTGAGGTGTTTGGATTTATATTTTTGTATTAGTTGCTTTGATTATGCTTTTGACTGATCTATGAGATTATGATGTGATTTTTGGTTCACTGAGGTTTGTGCCAGTGGTTACCAGGATCGATGTGGTATCATGACGTTGTTCTATGATTACCCTGAGATGTGTGCAGAGATTGCACTATGTACTTTTACCATGCTACACTGGACTAGGCTCTTGTAGCAATGGTTAGTCATGTTTATGACTGTGTTCACTAATGTGTTTAAGTGCCTTATTTAATGCATAAGTAATTAAATGGATTGTTCATGTGGGATTATTTTGGTTATGTGTTGCAGACATTTACCTTGTTATATTTTTGATTAGAGAGATATTTGTTACTCATGTTATGTTTACATTTGAGAGGACCCGAGGGTCAGATGTTACACTTTGATTCCAGTATCATAGATGTTATACTACTATGCTGTTCAGTTAATAATATTGCATGATGATGCCATTTTGAGATGACAGTGTTTTTTATAATGTTATCTAGTTATCTGGCATTTGGACATACCTCTGATTTTTCTATATGATGGATTTAATGCTATGGTTATCTACTTCATTCCTGCATTGCTATGCCTTTTGCAAACGTGAGTGATGTAAATAGATTATTTTAATATAATTAAATAAATGGTTAAATTAGGTGATTTAATACATTTATTGCTTCGGCTATGTTATTATATGCAATTGCACTTGATCATGTTGTTTAGTGTGCAGGATTTATATCCCTGGCAGTGGCAGATGGAGTTAGTGATTCAACCGTTAATATTTTACCAATGTCGCCTTTGTATGGTCGACGTATCCTTAATTAAATGTTTAATTTAAACCTTTCGGTGATTATTAAATCCGAACTCATTTGCATTATGTGATTAGACCAGTAAGCGTGTTTGTGCATTTAGAGGTTCGCATTGTCGCGAAAAGTTATTAAGGAGATTTATGTGTTTTTGGGTTTTTGGGTTTTTTTAATTGTTTTATTTTAATTTTTGGTAGCTTTTCCATAGATGAATTCCTATTTATAGGAATAGCCTATTTTCGTTTGGATCAATTTGGGGTTTAACTGGATTGGCTGGTTAAATGCCCTAATCGATTATTCACCCAAAAAGTGAATAATTATCCAAAAAGGAATTTAATTCCTCACTTCTCACTTTTGAATTGGAAAGTTGGAGAGTAAAACCCAAAATCCTCTTCATGAGGATTTACTTTTTTGTTCATTGTGGGAGCTACGGGCATGGGATCGTCGCGAGGTTGGGCTCGTTGGATCTAGCTTGGGGAAACCTTGGATTGCCGCGATTTTCAGCTACTTCTGCAAGATATTTATTTTATGGTTTAGATTCCTATTTTTCCCTTTTGGCTATGAGGTAGGGCTTTCCTGTTTTATTGTTTCTACTCCATTTCTGCTTTTGTTTTTGGTAGCCATTTGTTTGGAGGCTGAGAACTAGTGTTTCCCTCCATTTCTGTATGCTAGTTCTACCCGGTTGGGCGGTTATGAACATTTCTCTATTTTTTGAGATGAGGGTTTGGGATTTTATGCTGTTATAATGGCCGTTTTTTCATACAGTGTCTGATTTCATTTATTTTTGGATTTTTGGGATTTTTGAACCCAAAGGCCAAATGGGTTTTAATTTTGAAGTTTTCTAAAATTTTGGGGTTTTTACCTCATTTTGCATGCCGCCCTATTGTTTTGGGTTTTCTTGGCACAATGTGAGTCGTGGACCTTGATGATTCGTTTGGATATTAGTCAGACCAATTTTTCACTTTTATGTTGCATTGGGATGCATGTTGCATCCGTACTCCCGACGTTGTGTTCGGTTGAGTGATTTTACACCTGTTATGGTTTCTTTTGGACCTTTGCTTTTGTTTCGTGAATGCTAGGATTCGTTTAGAATCCATACTCTCGGATTGAAGCCAGTTGAGTGATTTTATGATGTACGATTTTATTGGCTTTGGGATTCATGTAGAATTTGTCCTCTTGAGTTGCTTTCCATTGGGTGTTTTGTTTTGCATTGTGTTCTCATTCCTGTCCTTGTGTTATGATCTTCGTGATGGTGGTGCGCCACACACAAGTACGTACACATACATTTGTTGGGTGACTTGCGAGGCTCGATCTTTCATGGATTTGTCGAAAGTTATGATCATTGGGGTTGGGATGGGAGTATGCATGCCCACGGGCACTTGTCATAGGATGAGCTTGGGTAGGGTAGGGTAGCATATGGAGGGGGCTTCTATCTCGCAGCCTGGTGACCTTAGTCCCATAGGGTTGGTAGAGGAAGTTTTAAATAAGTGATAATTAAAGAAAATGTGTGACTAATAATAAAACTTAAGGTAATAAAAAGTGTGTGCAGGGCCCTTCGTTGAGGAGTTGAAACGCACGATCCGAGCTTGGGCTTGTCGATGCCAAGTGACTCTCCGTGATGTCAGCCCCTACTTAGTAGCCTATTGAGCATCTGACCAGGACCTGTACTCCTTGCATTGTCTTAGGTTCTTGGTTCAGCCATCATACTGTCTGGCATGAGTGTTAGCCATGGATGTTCTTTTGTGTGTTTGTGGTTGGATCATTATCTCCATCAACACGGCGGGTGTGGACCTACGGGTGCCACACAGTTGGGAGGTGTAGCTACCTTCACCATTGCTAGGGATTGGTGTACAAAGATGATCTTTTGTCCTAGTGCGACCGTTGCTGGATGTTTTTACCTGGTACTTCGGGTTTCAGAGTATGCTTTCTTGTGATTTATGCTTTCTTTGGGATGCTTGTATATCATGTTTATATGATGTTATTTTATTTGATGCATTCCCTTATTATGATGTTTAGCATATGATTAGATGCTGTGAATTGTTGTATTAGCATATCTGTTGCTTACTACTGTTTAGCATGTGATAGGTGATGTTATCTACTGTAGGATTATCTTATGTGTTACTACTAGCATGTTAGATTTCCTTATGCTTATATTGTTGCATGTTTTAGTAGTGACATCCCTATTACGATAGTACCAATGATCTAGTCAGTGGCTTGGGATGTTACGAGTGGGGGATGGCTAGGACCCACGA
Source organism: Cupressus sempervirens (assembly GCA_028749045.1). NCBI lineage: Eukaryota > Viridiplantae > Streptophyta > Pinopsida > Cupressales > Cupressaceae > Cupressus > Cupressus sempervirens. The sequence continues at coordinate 383,360,744 of CM053786.1, forward strand.
TGGTCTTATGATACTATTGATGGTTGGCAGGAACCGCGTACTTAGTTTGGTTGTTTTGTTCCTGAGATGTATTTCTATACATTGTGATGTTGCTTTTGTTTACTGTGATGTTTATTTTAGTGTGTTATTTGCTGCTGTAGTTTAGATGGATAGATGTTCTCCTTTTTATGTTGTTCTTGCGCTCGAGCATTCATTCCTCGAGCGTTTGTGGATCCGGTACTCCCTGGTGTGGAGGTTCTTTTGTCAATTTTTTTTCCATTTTTGAGTTCTGGGAGTGTTTTTATTTTCTATGGGCAACATTTGTTCAGCATTGTGCGACACTGATAAAGTATCGCACACCCATAGAAAGAATGTCGTACGATACTATAAAGTGTCACACGCATTAATGGAGAAGTGTCGTACGACACTGGAAGAGTGTCGCATGGCTTTATGAGAAATTTTGCATGATACTTTTCCAGTATCACACGCCTTCTTGAGAAGTGTCGCACACAGTAAGGGAGAAGTGTTGCCCTCCCTTAGTAAAAAGTGTCGCACGATTTTTGTGAAAAACTTGCGCATGCCATCAGCAGGCACTTTTCTTCGTGATCCAATCTTTTTGAGAGTGGTTTTGGATACCCTTTTGGGCATTCTTCGAGCCTATGTTGTTGCATTTTGAATTCAGGAGGTTTCTTTTGAAATTCAGTTTTTTGGTTTCTGTTGTAGTCCTTTGGGGTTTAAAATATATCGTTATACTTAAGATATATTTTAATATATGTGAAAAATCATTTGAGATAGGTTTCAGACCTCTCAGAGATAAGTTATGGACTCTAGGAAATTTCAGGGCTTCAAAAATCCAGACTTAGCCAATTTTCAGGATTTCAGGCTTAGCCAAATTTCAATATTCTGCATTTTACCCCAGCTTGGTGTTTTGTTGATGAGTGGTCATTTCTTGTGCCCTCATCTTGTTGTGGTGGTTGTTGGTTTTTGTTTGGGTGTGTTAGTTGGATAGTGGCATTCAAAGATTCGTTGGTTGCCAGGATTGTGTTTAAGTCTTCTGTTGCGATCGTTGTGATCCTTGTATGATGTTGTCATGTGCATTCATACTTGTAAAAAAAATATATTGGCTTGATTTGAATCCTTGTTTCCAAGGATCTCCGGGTGGGGCATTACACATCTAATGTTGAAATATTATGATCTTTCTTTAACATTGTCTCAACATAGGCTAGTTCCTTCTATAGTATCTCCATGTGAGGGGTTAGGGAAGCCTGTATTTGTACTAACTTGGCTCTAGTATTAACATCTTCTACTGTTAATACAACTATTTCCTTTTGTGTGTGAAGTATTGTATTGAAGTTCTTTTCACTCTGAGTTGGATTTTGTGGCAATTGCATGCCTGGTACCTTCAAATTTCTCTCCAGGATTAGTAACCTTTGGCTTGTCTCTTTTGTGAAGGTTGTTGGGTCACATAGTTTTGTGTATAGTGAGAATATATTATCAAGTACTTTTTTTACTTTTTCAATTTTATTTTCCAGCTCTACTTGAGATAGTGCTATCTCACTAGATATTTTCTCATTTACTTTTTCTTGAAATTTGTTTTTTGACCATTCCATTAGTTTAACTTTGGCATCCTGGTCTTAATTTATTACCCACTCAACAATATTTGACAATTGTTCTAATATGTTCTTTGTTTCATCAAGTTGCTACAAGTTGAAGGCATCTAAGAAGATGTCCTTAATCTCATGTAATGCTTACTTTTGTTTGTACTCATTTTTGAGTATCTCTTACTTCTTCTTCCTTTCTAATGCCTTCTGCATGATATTGATCTATTCAAGCGTAATGTTCTCATAGTCATATTTTGGAATGACTATCTCTTCATCTAAGTAGGGTCTCCATAGTGAAGTACCCTTGCAAATTTTATGGATCTTGAGCCTAGTGTTGAGATTTATAGTGGCATAGCATTAGTGCTTGGCTTCTAAAGAATTCTTGTAGGGGTCCCAGTAGTTGGTAAATTTACCAATGTTTGAATTACTTCCTACTCCTTTTCTTTTGGTCTGTCCTTGTCCTCTTCTAATTTGTCTTTATCAATCACAATTATTTGTGGTGGTGCACCTTGTATTTATGTAATAGGTTTAGAGTGTCCATCTATCTAGTTTGTTCCTTTGTAGGCTCTCTTTCCTTAACAGTCTAAGTCTTGTGCTCAATCATCATAACTTTGACTATGGTATCAAACTTTTTAGATGTATCAATTGATGTTTTCACTATAGGTTATCCACTTGTAGCTATAGGGATAATAGAAGGTGGTTCTTGTGTATTCACCTTGTCCCTTTTTAATTTAGCTAAAACTTTTTGTAACTCATCTACACTGACCAATATAGGGTTATTGTACAATTGTGCTTGTAATGTTGATTGGTTAAGGATCTTCTTTAAATTCTCTATAGTCAATGGGTTTATGTTCGAACTAGAGTTTTCAGGAACATCCTTTACAATTATTGTGTCTATAGGTGTAGAGGTGTCACATGGAGGACTCAAAGGTGGTAGTTGTGCGTCTAGCACACTCTATTATGTTTGCTGCTCCTTGGCTATTGCCACTTCATCTTTTCTTTGTTGTGCCTCCTCCACAATGTTGTCTCCTTTTTATTTCTTAGTTTCTTCTTCTTTTTCATTCTCCTCCTCTTCATCATCATTCTTTCCCTGAAAGGGATCCTCTTCTCTTTGCTTAATAGTAGTCAATCCATAAATTAGTTTTTACATCTTGATGGATTTATTAACAACATCTTCAATTTTGTTTTGGAGAATGTTGAATGCTCTATATTTGGGAGAAAATTTCTTCCCATGTTTCTTATTTTCCTTGGTGATCTATCCCCTTGTTAGCTCTGGCATTACTTGAGTGAGGTAGATTCCCTTAATTCTTTCTCCATATTAAGGCAATAATGCCATTTATTTTCAACAAAAAAATATAAATCTTTGGGCATTGAATTATCAAGTTCAAGGTGTTCTTGAACTTTTCCATCATGACATATACTAATTCCTCAATAATATTTTTCTCTTCCCTACTTAACTTATCGAAATCAATGTTCTTCAAGCCAATTAAGTTTGCATTATACTTAATATTTTTACAATTTTTTTCTAAATCAGATTTGAATGCATGAATTACCACTCTAACTTGGCTTGTGTCTTCTAACCCGGTTGTTTCTTCATTAGAGTTAGGTTGTGCAACATATTTTCTTCTTAATTTCCTCTTCATTGGACCTTGTTGCTCAGTAGCCTTCTTCTTCTCTTTTACTTGCTGCTTTTCCTTTTGAGTTGTGGCCCTAGTAGTGGCTCTTGTGACTAGAATAGTAGGCTTAGCAGGGCTTGGTTTCACAACTTTCTTACCTTTAGGCTGAGTAGTAGGCTATGTTTTTTCCTTTCTATTCTTGGGCTCTAGTTTAGTTGGTACTTCCTTGGCTTGTTCCTCCTCGACACCTTCTTCCTCAACATCCTCACCCATGCCTTGCGTTAAGGCAAGTGGCTCTTGCACCTGACTAACTTGTCTTTCTTTTTTAGTGTTGATGCTATTTTTAGCTCCATTTCCACCATTGAATTCACAACATCATATGTACCAAAGTTTTTTTTTTGGTCAACTTCTTCTACAAGAAGTGTTGTGATGGTTGTTGTTGCTTCATCCATGTTAATTTCATATCCTAGTGGCCATAGACATCTAACTCTTGGTACTTCTTCTTGAATTTAAGTATAATCAATGTTTACTATAAAGAAAATACCATTAATGTGTTGCTCTACTAGGGAAACTAGAATTCTTAGCCTTTGTTTCACAAACTTCTTAAAGTCCTCAAAATAGCTAGTCATTATGGATTCAAAATTGTTTCCCATCTTTTCTATATACTCATTTATCTATACAACAACTGACCTATTGATCTTCCATCCTATCTTACCAAATAAGAGAAATTCATTCTAAACATAGAAGAATGTACATATAAAAATTGAGCTAAACTTACACTAAGCACTTTTTGATCTCCTTATTGCTCCTAGGTTCTCCATAATTTGCTGCAATTGTAGCTCTACTAGATCATATGTATGATCTTTCTTTACAATTTTGTACCCTACATCGACTACAATGCATGACACTCTATTCAGTTAGCTTGATTGGTAAAATTTGTGATAGATGACCCTCACTACAAACTCTATTAGTGGATCTTTGATGGTTTCAATGGCCATTCCTCTTTTGTTCCACTAAGGCCCTGTATTCTTATCAATAACTTCCTTGGAGTCACTTCTTAAGGTCTTTGGTTGATCAAGGGTTGGATATCCTATAACCCTATGTATGATTCTCTTTATCAATTTGATAGGCCCTCCTTCCATCTATAGGTATCCATCATGGATTTTGCTCAAAACTATTCTTATCCATTCTATTTTGAAGACTATAGGGAAATCTAGGGCACACATTAGTCCCTTTTCTCAAAAATGTTGAATTCCTCTTTCAACACTCCATTATCACATAGTTTTTTATATGCCTAACATATCTCCATGTCACCAATCTCTCCAGCCTTGCAATTGTAACATTTCCTAACATCTTGAACCATTATGACTTTGGGTGGAATAATTGATAATGCACCTAGCAGGTCATTTTTACATGCAAATTCTAGTATAAGCCTAAAGTCTTAACTGAACCTCAAATGATTCCTTGTCCTTAGGGTTCCTAGAGCTAGATACCATTATATAGTCTAGGGTTTTGACAAACTTTGAACCAATGTAGCTTGACACTTGAGAAATACCCTAAATTGATGAGGCGATGCTGAATCTTTATTGGAATTTGCACAAATACTTCATCCTTTCTTGGAAATCACTTCTTCACTTTGTTTTCTCTTTGCTCTATGTTTTTAATGACAAGAAATGATTGAAAAATTAACCTTATACCCTTCAATACATAGCATTTAATGCTTAATGCATATACAACTATAAAATTGACTCCTTATGCAATTTTTGCTAAATTCCACTTCACTTAGTAGCTATAGGAATTACCTCTACTTGGATCCAATAGAAATTCTTTTTTACCTAGCAACAACTAACATTAATTTTTCTCAGCAGAAACTACTCATTCGGCTCCAACTAGTCTTTGGCTGACAACTTGACACATATTGTCATTTACTCAACATCTAAAGGTAATTTTTCTCGTTCGGTAACAATGTGAGAACTTAAGGATTTAACTTTGGATTTCCCTCATAAACTTTCACCTTTGTTCATGCTATTTTTATCCTTTATAGTACTAACTTATCTTGGAACTAGTTTATGATGAAGTATTTAAATATCAATCCCACATACCTTCTTTTTCTTAGTTTGATGAGGTTTGAGCACTTGACCTATTAGGTGAAGTGATCCCTCCATTAGATGTGCTACTTCCATCTCTTCTCTTCCATGTCTTATTCATCTCTCCTCTGATGTGTTCAACATCTACTTTCCCTTTTCTTTTGTTGAACTTAGAGTTGGGTGCCTTTGACCTCGTTGGGTAGTACTTGCTGATGTGACCTATCTTTAGGCTACTAAAAAAAGTGGTTTGACTTAACCATCTACTATAGTTACCACTGAAATGTGTTCTTATGTAGTTCTTAGGGATGTGTCCATAACCTTGATAGTAGTGACAACTTTGGCTAGTGTTGTATTCCTAGTTATAGCGATGTCCATGACTTCTTGCCTTTGTTAGTTTGTTTGGTGACCACATAGGCTTAGATCTACATTCAAAGGCTTCATGTTGACATTTTTGATAGTTTTAATAGTGACCTTAAAATCTTGGTGTCCTAATGGTTCTAGTCCTACAGTTCATGTGCCTGATGACCTTGTTTATTGCACTTATGACAGTGACCCATGTTTTTAGGTTTGTCATGCTGATTGACATTCTTGCTCCTGCACACATTAGTAGTATGTCCTTTCTTACCACAAAAATGACAAGTGGATTTGGAGTTCTTACCTTTATCATTTCTTTCTTCAACAGTCTTGGATGATTCTCCTTCTTCAGTGCTGGTATAGCCTAGTCTTGATGTGTCATTGCTAGATCTAGGAGATTTCAGCAGTTTCTCAAAGTACTCAATGGTTTCATTGGGCTTATTGAAGCTCTCTAAAATTTATCATTCTCTCTTCAAATCATTTTTTAGTTGTTCATCCTACAAATTTAGTGTGGTGATCTCAATGTCTTTGACATTCAACTCATGATTGACATTCATCATCTGACTTAGGGTATCCAATTGCATGTTGGATATTATTGCAAGCTCAATTGACTTCTCTTCTAGTTTATTGGCTAGTTTTCTCTTGTCATCTTCTATCATGGTTTTATCTTCAATGGCTCTTTTCTTCTATTCAGTCACTTTACACAGTATCATGGCTTGTGATTCTTGTTCAATCTTGAGAGTTCTAATTTCTTCTGCTTGAGCTCTATTTTTCTCCATTAGTTCTACAATTGTTGCATCAAACTCCTTTATGTCTCCATTAGCTAATAATTTAGTGGTGTCAATCTCCTTGTATTTTGTATCATTCTTAGCTATGGAAATGTCTTTTCTTCTCTTTAGGGATTTCCTCAGTTCCTCCCTGAATTCTTCTAGAGAATGTAGAATGAGATGCATTTCAATCTCCTAATTCTCTATAATCTTCCCAAGCTTGTAGACCTCCATGTCTAGATCTTTTCTCCAATCTATAAAGTTCCTCTTAGTAAGAACTTAGCTCTGATACCAATTGTTGGAATTTACAAGTGGGAAGTACACTTCTGGGGGGGGGGGGGTGTGTATCAAAAGTACCAAACTTTAACCTTTAAAACTTTTAACTTAAATCAATAAATGCATGAAACATATTTAAATAAAATGAAAGTAAAAACATGCATGCAAACACTTGACACTGGATTTGATCACCCAGAAACCCTCCAAAATGAGAAATCGGGGTGGGGATGACACCCACAACTTACTACTACAACAATAATGTAACTTGTCAAGGTGATAATGTTTGACCATGAACCATGGTCTACCTTGTGAAATGCTTGCCCTATTAAAGGATTTTACACCTTGTTAGAAGTGTACCTGTCTAAAGGATTTACAAAACATTCACTTGGAATGTCGCCCTATTAAAGGATTTCTTCAATGGCTATTAAACCAACCTAAGTCCATAGGATTTTATTCTGCTGATACAATTGTTAGAAAGTATGGTAGAATGTTTGATCTGATCACTTACAATTTGATATTGCTAATTTTAAATCCTTGTTTAGTCTAATTTGATCCTCACTAATCTAATATGAAGTTTTTGTAAATTTGATCCTTTGTTCTGCTAACTAATATTACAATTCTCCTTTCCTTTGCTAAGTCACCTTATATTTCCTCTAATCACTTTATCCCTTTACTCCTTCCATTCTTCACTCATATGCATCACACTCTACTCTTTGAATTATGGGGCTTTGACCTCCTTAAAAATATTTTGTGACTTAGGGTTAGGTATGAATCTATGACTGAGATTCATCCTTTTTGCCTCTTTAGCATTCCATTTTTCTCATTGGTTGCATGTTGATTACATAAGGAATCAAATAGATTCAACCTTATCTCTAAGCTTTGAGATCTATCCATTAGCTAGCATTCAAATGGTTTATATATTAGTTTGTGAAGGCACAAACTCTTATGTCAATTCTATGTTGCTTGATACTTGTTGATACTAATGCTCGACACATACCTAAACATGCTCAACATCTACTTTTCACTTGGCACTTAGACTTGGTTGGTACTATCTATTTTCTCAAAACTTGAGTGACTCAACTCTTACTATATTTCTATCTCGACACTTATTGCAACTTAGCACTTGTATATATTATACTCAACATATGTTGCTAGCTTATCATGAGCTTAGGAAATAGCATTCATGTGTTGACACTCAATTATCAAAACCATTCTAAGATCAACACTTTGTATTCAGGTTCAACAAAAAGATAATTCAAATGAAAGGATTCTTTAGAGGATAGGGCATTCATTCTTAAGTAGCAACAAATGGATTTTCAAAAGGTTTCTCTTCTTTGTTCTCATTGTGAGGTTCTTCAAGTTTAGGATTAAAAATGTCTTCCTGAATATTATGGGGAAGAAATCTTCCAAGGAATTCTCTTCTTCTATGCATGCAAAATAATGTAAAATCTAAACTAACATAACAACTTTAGGGTTGAATTAGATTGATACCTTACTCTCCTCAAAATTTTACTCTTGGTACTATTAAGGTTCCATGGTATATTGGGTTGGGGAGAAATTAGTGCAAATTTTGGCTTCCACAATGCTTCTCCAATCACTAGGTGTCCTTTCTCTTGGCTCGTTAAGATCTTAATTTAGAACTTAAAGTGATGCTGCAAACATTAAATCTATCTATGCAGCTATGCTGTAGGAACAATTCACTAATTTTGTTATCAATGGCTGCATGAACGAAAAAATTCTACCTTGCGAAGAAACAAGCAAGGAAGTGAAATCTTTTCTAACACAATAGTTCACTCACCAAGTGGGCCCCCTTGGATGAGTGAATAGAAAAGACAATCAAGAAAGAAGATGTAAAATTGAACTTTGTATTCTATTCATTTATGGTAAGAGATTACATCTGATTAAAAAAAAAATCATCCACTACTTTTATGAGAATCAATCTATTCTATGTTTCTTCCAAAACTTCTTTTCAAAGCTACAACAAGCATTCTTTAAAAGGGAAACTACAAAAACCTCCTAACTCTACGATCACTCCATCAATGAAAATCAATTACAGATTCATAAAGTTTGCAATAGAAATATCATTAACTGTGATTAAATCCTCCAAGAATATAGAAGGTTGAGGAAGCAATGTTTATGCACTGCCATAATAGAAAACATACAATAACTTGTTTGTTTGTGGGGGTTCAACAATCTAGCTAGCTTTGACTTAGCATTGAGGTGCTGACTTATAGCACCTAAAAAATATTCAATGCATACAACTTCCACATATATATATCTATTTCATCATCAATGTTAGAAAACATGTAATGTTCAAACTATCACTCTTTGCAAAATCTATGGCTACAAGAAGGAATCTACCCAAAACACAACATAGATAAGAAAATATTTATCAACATGTAACTTCCCTTCATTATACCATAGAAGTCCATAGATTCAAGAAAATATAGCATATCTAAACTGTCCATACTTCAACTTCATGTCTTAATATACATATAACAAATTCATAAAAATATAAGCTCATTTTCTTAAAACCATATAGTCACAACTATTTCTGCAAGATAATTGTCTAAAAATAAGATAAAAGGATCTCAAAATAATGGTCTTTTAGAGTCCCATCTAGATAATCAAAAGAATCCTTAGGTAGTGCCTTTATAAATGTGCAAGCTATTTGTTCTTTTGTGTTCACATATTCCAATCTCACTTCCTTGTCTTGTACAAGCTCTCTCAAGTAATGATACATGAGCTCAATATTCTTAGTCTTTGTATGCATCACATAGTTATTTGATATGTTTATAGAATTTATGTTATCACAATAAATAATAATAGGTTCATTAATATCTTTCTTCATATGTTTCAACAATAGATTGATCCACACAATATTTGAACAATTTATTGCTACAACAACATATTTAGCTTCTATTGTAGATTGTGAAATACAATTCCTCTTCTTTCTTATCCATGAAATCAATATTCTTCCTAAAAAGAAACCTCCTCCACTTGTAATTTTTATATCATTATCATTTCCTACCCAATCACCATCTATATAAACCTTCAATTCAAATTTGTCATTCTTATTGTACCCTAGTCCATAGTCTTCTATTCCTTCCAAGTATCTCAGCATTCTTTTTATTTCTATAATATGATTTTGTCTAGGATTAGCAAGGAATTTAGCAACAATCCCAACTTCTAATTTAAGGTTAGGTATTCTATGTACAACACATTACCATTTTCCAATAATTAACATGTATAATGTTTGATTCACCTTAGTAAAATCATAATTCTTTAACAACTTATGTCCAATTACCATGGGTGTTCCAACTGGTCTTGAATCTTCCACACCAAAAGTCTTCAAAATTTGCTTGATATACTTGGATTGTGTAATGTAAATGCCTTTATTCATTTGATAAAATTTCAATCCAACAAAGAGTTTTATCTCACCAAAAATTAACATTTCAAATTCCTTCTTCATTTTATTAGCAAGAAATTTTCACATTGAATAATTTCCTCCAAATATGAGATCATAAAAAAAAATTCAGCTACCATAATCTCACTTTTAGATTCACTTTTTAGGTACATATTGCTACTGTCACTATTTCTTGAAAAACTTTTTTTTACCAAATGATTGTGTAACCTTTCATAACATGATCTAGGGGATTTTCTGAAGCCATAAAAATATTCTTTTAGCTTGCATACCATATTCGTCTTGTTTGGATCAAACAATCCTTCAGGTTGTTCAATGTAGACTTATTCCTCTAAAATACCATTCAAAAATATAGATTTGACATACATTTGTACACTTTGAATCCTCTGTAAGAAAAATATGCAAGAAAATTTCTCACTCCTAACCTTGTAACTGGGAAAAAGTTTCACCATATTAAACTCCTTCTTGTGCACATGCCTTACAAACTAGCCTCTCCTTGTTCCTATTAACTTCACCTTTCTCATTCAACTTATTTATTAAAAACCACTTACTTCCAATCATATTCTTATCCTTTGGTCTGGGTACCAATGTCCAAGTCTTGATCTTCTCAAATTTCTCAAATTAGTCATTCATTTCTCCTTTCTAGTCTTCATTCTCCAAAGCATCTTTGATAGATTTAACTTCAAACTCACATAATAAGAATGTATAACTTTTTAGTCTTTTTCTTGTCATGAATCTTGAATCTTTATCTCCAATGATTTGATTTAGTGCATGATGTCTTCTTACATACTTTTCCAATATAGGTTTAGGTCTTCTTTCTTGTTGTTGTGATTCATCAAATTCTTCTTATTCATCTTCTTCAATTATTTATAGATGTAAATTAGCTTCCTCTATCTAATGGTCAAAAACCTCTATTTGTGACTCAACTCCTATAGCTTGATGCTTGAAAAAATTCTTCTATAGAACCTAAATAGTGCCAAGGTGTTTGATGTAGGAGCATCCTGGGTGTAAGGACAATCTTGCATCACCCAAAAATATTTCCTTCTAGTTGTTTCAATAAGGGTTGTCTTAATGTAGAGTTGTTGTCTATGGAGGCTTGGTACTTAGTAAGTCAGTCATACAAGCTCAAAATATTTTAATTTCAAAGATAAATTTTCATTTTAGATATATCAACTTGTTAGTGGAGTTTCATGCCATATTATATGTATTTGTGAAGTTATTGCAAATTCTCGGTGTATAATTTTGGAATAAAAAATTTAGGCTCACCTTTGAAGACCTAAATGTGCTCGAATGAGGCACAAAAACTCAAAGAATGGCTATTTGCATAGATTAGAGCCTATAGATCAAGAGATGAGGTTTTTGAAAAGTGGTTATAATAGCCAATCAGAGCAACGGTTCAAGAGTTATGGCCTTCCAAAGTTGGGCTACCAAAAATTTCTAAAATAAATGTCAAAGGTGTATATGGCCAACTCTATATGTATTGTTAGTTTTTATTGACCCTAGTTATTAAGTTTGAGTGTCTACAATCTTCCCAGACAACATAAAATTTCCTATTTAAGAAAGGCCCAAACATTGTCTAGGATAACTTTGGGTGATAGTTTGTAGCTTTATCTTACACATTACTATAAGGAAGGTGCCCATGTGGGTTAGCATATTGTAATTTTGAATTCTATAATTCCACATTTACAGCGATAATAAGAAGCCCATGTTTTCATCTCACATATTTCTATTGGTTCCTTATTTTTGTTATGTGTTTATGGTATTAAGGGGAACACCCTTGATCAAGTGATATTAGAGCTAGAGTTCTTGAGTGTGTGGATATATTATTGACTTAGAAGTAGTTCATACCATGACCATGGTCTGAGCTGAGTGAGTAGATAGATCGTGCGATTATGAGAAAATTTGCACTAGGGTTTCATCAAAAGTGCAAAGATGCCTCCACGAAGAGAGCATGGTGGAGAGCCATAGGTGTTACACTTGAGGGTTTTTTAACCCTCCAGAGGAAAATGAAAGTATTGCAAGAAAAAATGTGTAGAGGAATGGATTTGGTCATAGGAGATGACATAAGTGAAGATGAGAGAGAAGAAAGAAACACTGATCAAGAAGTAGAAGATGACGTTTTGAACCCAGAGGAGGAAACACTTTTTAAAGCCATTTCTAAGATTGGAAAAAGACCTAAGTTTGATATTCCCACATTTTTGGGAAATCTTAACCCAAAAAAATTGATTTCTTGGATCAATGAATTGGTAGAGTACTTTGAATAGGAAGATATTGAAGATCTAAATAGGGTCAAGTTTGTGAAGGTGAAACTAAGGGGACATGTGAAGATCTAGTGGTAGGAGATCTAATTGGAATAAAATAGAAGAGGGTAAAAGAAAATCACTAGATGGGATCAAATGATAGCTAAAATAAAGTGATAATTCATTCTCATGGATTATGAGATTAATCTGTTGAAGAAAATGCAAGGGTTGAAGCAAGTGAGAAGATTTTTTCAAGAGTATACTAAAGAGTTCTACCAAGTTCTCATTAGAATTGGCCATGCATAAGCTGATAAGGAGAAAGTTTCTTGTTATATTAATGGGTTAAGGCCAAGTATTTAGGAGGAGCTGAGCCTAGTTTGAATGAACAATATTGAAGAGGCATACTAGTTTTACCTAAGAGTAAGAGAGAAGCTGAACAAAAAGTTTGATAAAAAAATAGTGGTAGAGGTTATGGTGGAAGGTTTGGAAGATGATCTTATGGAGGAAAAAATGATGATAAGAAGAATAAGGATGATGATGGAAGTAGCAGTCAGAACTAGAGGAAAAATAATTCCAATCATTTCCATGATCAAAATAATAAAGATAAGAGGAAGAGGAAGAGGGAAAGGATCTAGAAGAGGTAGTTTTTGTGGAAAATGTTTTCACTATGGATAAAAAGGTCATGGAGCATTTGAGTTTTCCTAGCACCAAAGAAGGAAAAATCAAAGAACCAAAGGCTAGGCTAGAGATACATATGTTGATGAAGATGCCAGATCATCACATTATGAAGATGTTGAAAGAGGAGAAGTCCTAGTTAACAAAAGAGTCCTAATAAGTAGTGAGAATGAATGTAATTAAAGAAGGAGCTTGTTTTGCACAAGGTGCAGATGTGGAGATAAGTGTTGTGCTATGATCATTGATGGTGTAAGTATTGATAATTTGGTGTCTAAAAATATGGTCACAAAGTTGAAGCTAGAGTCCTGCACCCATAGTGTATTTCTTGGGTGCAAGATGACCACAAGGTCATGGTTAGTGAACAATGCTCAATGAAGTTCAAGGTTGAAAGCTACTAGGATGGGGTGCTTTGTGATATCATACCAATGGACATATGTCATATGTTACTGGGTAGGATGTGGTAGTTTGACAAACATGCTGTACATGATGGGTGAGAAAATACCTACACTTTGACTAAGGATGGAGTGCAAAATAAGTTGAAGCCATTGGAGGAGAAAGAAGAAAAGTATGTAGTGCTACTAGAATATGTTTTTTTCATGGAAAAGAGTTTCTCGAAGTTATGAAGCATGAGCTTATGTGTTTCACTGTAATCCCAAAAGATCATAAAGAAGAAGTATAGGGGCTACCTATAGAAGTTGAAGATTTATTGGGAGAGTTTCCTAATATTGTATTAGATAATGTACCTGACGGATTAACCCTAGTGAGGAAGATCAATCACTAGATGGATTTGATTTGAGGAGCTAGTTTTCCAAAGAAGGAAGTACATAGAATAACACCATCAGAAAGTGAGGAGTTGAACATATAAGTACATGAGTTGTTGTACAAGGGGTTGATTTGAGAGATTTTGAGTCCATGTGCTCTACCAATAGTATTAACACCAAAGAAGAATGGAGAATGGAAGATTTGCACAGGTTCTTGTGCTATTAACAAGGTCATAATCAAGTATAGATCTCTATTGCCAAGGATGGATGATATTATGGATTGTTAGAGTGGAGCTTTATATTTCAAAAAGATAGATCTGTAGAGTGGATACCATCAGATTCAAATCAAAGAAGGGATGAGTGGAAGACTTTTTTCAAAATAAGGGAAGGATTGTATGAGTGGTTAGCATGCCTTTTGGGCTAACCAAATCACCAAGCACTTTCATGTGACTCATGAATGAGGTACTAAAGGCATTTTTGGGTAAATTTTTCATTGTTTACCTAGATGATATATTGATCTTTAGTAAGAAATTGGAGGAGAATTTTATGCATAAAATAAAGGTGTTTGATAAGTTGAGGGAAGACAAGTTGTTGATAAACTTGAAGACATGCAACTTTGTAAAGGAGTTGGTGTACCTAGATTTATAGTCTCAGTAGAAGGTCTGCAAATGGACACAAAGAAAGTGAAGACTATCATTAAATGACCTACTCCAAAGAGTGCTGTAGAGATAAGATATTTTGATGGATTGACTAGTTTTAACAAAAAGTTCATAAGAGGTTTTAGCAGTATTTGTGGACCCTTGACTAAAATAATGAGAGGGGATAGGAAAGAATTTAAGTGAATTGTAGGATAAGATATGAGTTTTAATCCATTGAAAAAAAAAGTTACAAAGCATCCTATTTTAGTATTTCTTGATTTTAATAAGGAGTTTCAAGTAGGTTGTAATGCTAGTGGTACTACAATAGGAGTTGTTTTGAGCCAAGAAGGTAGACCAATTGCTTATTTTAGTGAGAAGTTGAATGATGCCAAAAGAAAGTATTTTGTTTATGATCAGGAATTTTATGCTATAGTTTAGGAATTGAAGAAGTGGAGACACTGTCTTCTTCCTAAGGAGTTTGTTTTGTATACTGATCATCAAGATTTATAATATTTGAATAGTGAAGGAAAATTAAACCAAAGACATTTGAAGTGGGTTGAGTTTTTGTAGAGTTATACATTTATTTTGAAACACAAGAGTGGGATGTCTAACTGAGTTGAAAATACTCTTATTAGAAGACAAATTTTGCTAATAGAGATGTAGATTGAGGTTGTTGTGTTCAAGGAACCCAATAATTTGTATCTAGAGGATCCTAATTTTGGTGAAGCATAAGGCTTGTACAAAATTTGTTACACTTGACTAGAAAAAGTGGTTGGATTTCATAATACAAGATGGTATGTTGTTCAAAGGGAGCTAGTTGTGCATTTCCAAAAGTTTTATGAGGGAGAATATCATCAAGAAGAAGCATCATGGAGGATTGGGTGTATATTTTGGGAGAGATAAAACCATTGCTTTGGTTGTTGAGAATTATTATTGGCCATAGGTGCAATAATAAGTGAAGAAGTTTGTATATAGTTCTAGAGTATGATAGATGGAAAAAGGAGTGAAGCAGAATACATGATTGTATCAACCATTACTTGTACTAGATAAGCCATGGGAGGATGTCAACATGGAATTTGTTCTTGGATTACCAAGGACTTAGCTAGGGCATGATTCTATTTTTGTGGTGGCTGATAGTTTTCAAAGATGACACATTTTATTCACTGCAAGAAGACTAGTGATGTTGTTCATCTGTCAAAGTTATTTTTTAGAGAATTGGTGAGACTACATGGTCTTCCAAAGAGTATAATTTTAGATCAAGATACCAAATTGGTTGGGCATTTTTGGCATACATTATGGGAGAAATGGAAGAAATATTTTAAGTTTAGTTCATCACATCATCCATAGACTAATGGATAGATAGAAGTTGTGAATCCTTGTTTGGGAAACTTGCTGAGATGCTTGGTTGTAGATAAAAAAGGATGGGATATGATTTTACCACATGCATAATATTCATATAATAATTCTATCAATAGGAGTACTATTAAATCACCATTCTAGATTTTATATGGGAGTAGTTCTAGAAATGCTTCTAAATTGAGGCAGTTGGATAAAGGAGAGATAAGTAGTGCTGAAGCAGAAGAATTTGCTAAATATTTGAAGAATATCCATGAGGAGGTGAGGGAGCACATTATAAAGATGAATACATACTATAAGGCTAAGGAAGACATGAAAAGGAGGTATAAGGAGTTTTAGATTGGAGATGAAGTCATGGTTCATTTGCAAAATGAGCATTTTCTATTGGGTATATATAATAAGCTAAAAATGAAGAAGTTTGGACCATGCAAGGTAGTGAAAAGACACGAATCTAGAAAATCATATGAAGTGGAGTTGCCTACTAAATTAAATATTTCACTAGTAGTTAATATTTTAGATTTTATAGAGTACCATGAAGGAGGTGATGGGGATGAAGTTGCAGAAGTGTAGTGGAGTATTCTAGGAGCTAGTTCATCTACAAAAGAGATTGATGAGATATTGGATAGCTGTGTTGGAAAATGTACAAGGAACATAACTTTTGAAGAATACCTAGTCAAATGGAAAGGGAGGCTAGTAGAAGATTAATAATGGCTAGCAAAATAAGAGGTTAACCATCTTGGTTTTCTTCTTAATACTTGAGATGTGATGGGGTCACCTCTAAAATTACCTTGGGTCTCTGATGCAAGAACATCTTGGGTGTAAGAGACATCTTGCATCACCCAGATATATTTCCTTTCAGTGATTTCAATAAGGGTTATCTTAATGTAGAGTTGTTTTTGTGGAGGCTTGCTACTTAATAAGTCAGTCATATGAGCTCAGAATGTTTTAATTTCAAAGGTGAAGATTCATTTTAGATATATCAACTTGTTAGTGGAGTTTCATGGCCATATTATATGTATTTGTGAAGTTATTGCAGATTTTTCGTATGTAATTTTGGTATAAAAACTTGAGGTTCATCATTAAAGCCTTAAATGTACTTGAATGAGGCCGAAAAACTCAATGGATGGGCATTTGTGCAAATTTAAGCCTATAGATCAAGAGAAGAGGTTTCTAAAAAAGTGGTTATAATAGACAATTGGAACAATGGTTTGAAAGTTATGACCTTCCAAAGTTGGGCTACCTAAAATTTATAAAATAAATGTCAAAGGTGTATTGGATTCTTCTATATGTATTGTTAGGATTTATTGGCCCTAGGTATTAAGTTTGAGTGTCTAGAACCTTTTTGGGTGGCAAAAAATTGCCTATTTAAGAAAGGCCTGAACATTGTATAGGACAACTCTAGGTGATAGTTCACAACTTTGTCTTGTAGATTATTGTAAGGAAGGTGCCCATGTGAGTTAGCATATTGTAATTTTGAATTCTATAATTCCACATTTGTGGAAATAATAAGAAGTTGATATTTTGTTCTCACAGATTGCTATTGTTTCTTTGTTTTTGTTATGTGTTTATGGTATTAAGGGGAGAATGCTTCATCAATGTTGATGCTCAACAACCACCTTTTTTGGTTTAGGTAAGGTGCTAGGTTCACCTTCATAGATATAGAAATTTTTTTTGTAGTCTTTAGGTTCCTTCTTGCATTCTTCTCTACAAATTCATCAACTCTAACATTTTCACTTTCCACAATTTTTTAGTGTTATAATTCAAATACTTATAAGCTTTTCTTTTAGTGAAATAACCTCAAAATATGCTTTCATGACTCTTTGATTCAAGTTTACATTTTCTTTCATTGTTCAATATGTAACACTTGCTTCTAAAAAATTGAAATAAATCACAATATGTGTATATCTACACCAAAGTTCAAAAGGTGTTTTTTTTTTCCCTTACTTCACATGAAATCAATTTAGAGTGTAGACTACAATACTTACAAATTATTTGCAATATTTTTGTAAAACATTCTTCTCCATCATCAATGTTCTTGCACAATCCATAAATTGATCTATTTCTTCTTTCAACTATACCATTCTGTGGTGGAGTCCTTGGTGCACTCATTTTCCTCTTGATTCCTTTGTCATTATAGAATATGTTGAGCTCATTTGATATTAAATCACCTCCTCTATCCAATCTCAAGAACTTTAGGCTCTTTCCTATTTTATTTTCAACTCTAGCCAAATACCACTTATACATTTGAAATGCATCAAAATTTTCCTTAAGAAACATCACATACATCATTCTAGAAAATTCATCAACAAATAGGATGAAATAGTTGTCATAATAATAGATTTGGAATCTAATAAGACCACATAAGTTAGTATGAACCAACTCCAAAATCATCAAAAAATAGGTCTTTCTCTTGAAACTAGACTTTTCTATTTTACCAATTTGACATTGTTTTCACTATATCAACTAATTTAGTAGTGTAATATTGAATACTAACTATTAAAAAATTCACAAAATTAAATAAGTTAACACTTATGATAGGATGAGGTTATCACCAAAAGGAAGCCAAACCAAGAATGGTAAGCTTCTCGGGCATAACCTATGATGATGAAGCTATGTCCCCAATGGATAGGGTGTTAGAATCTAAAAAGATTAGTAACATAGAAAACTAGTGCAAAGAATAAATATCTAAAATATGAATGCAAATGATACAAAATCAAAATAGCAACACAGAGTTAGTCTCCAAGAGAGTAATGCAAATTCTAGAAGCCAAATAGCATTAAGAGGATGCAAAAACAAGAGATGCAAATACAAGCCAAGTAGCTTGCTTATATAGGCTAGGAAGAGGGAGGAGGTGGCAACACCGACCAATGAGGAGCAAACATCTATCAGACTAAAGATAGCAAAGTATCTTCCCAAGATAGCTAATGGATGCTCACATGTAGGAAGGTGACACCTCACAACCATTCACCTAATAAGACATGCTTTATTAACCTAAGTGAGATTATTAAAAGTGTAGGAAAAACCTAGCAATATAGGGGAAAATAAATAACCTACTAGGTAATAAAAAACTACACTAACACCCCCCCATAAGTTAAGCTTAGGTGGATGTAGAAATGGGTCCTGACAAGTCAAGCCTAATGAGGTACCCATGTACATAAGATTCCCCTCAAAGAGAGAGAAAAGAGACCCCCCCAAAAAATTTAGGACTTTGAGTGAGAGGAAGAGGCTCCCACAAAAGATGAAGCATACTGCACCCCCAACAAAGCTCACAGATGAAGGAACTTTCTTTGAATGAAGGGTTTGGTGAAGATATCAGAGCCTTCTCAGAAGTCAAACAATAGAGAAGGTCAATGAAATGACCATGAATGAGCTCTTGGATGTAGTGCATGTGGACCTCTATGTGTTTGGTTCGTTGTTGATGAACCAGATTCTGTGAGATCTGAATAGCACTCTAGTTGTCACAAAATATGACTGATGGCCATCTAATTTGGATACCAAACTTAGGGAGAAGATGTTGAAGCCAAATAGCCTTAGTGGTAGCATTTACAACCCCATGATACTCAGCCTCAGTAGAATATAGAGCAATAGTAGACTACTTTTTTGTCGACCAACAAATAGGACCTAAACCAAGTGAAAAGTTGCACCTAAAGTAGACTTGCAATCCTCAGAATCACCTACCCAATCTGAATCTATGTAGCCCGCCAAATAAATCTCAATACCTACTACATAGTGAATCCCACAACTGTGAGAACCCTAAATGTAGTGAAGGATTTGCTTGGTTACTTTCCAGTGTAGCTCATGGGGCTCTTGCATGAATCGAGAGACCATGCCTATAGCATATGAGATGTTAGGTCATGTATGAGTCAGATAAATGAGACTGCCAACAAGTTGGTAGTACAAAGTGCCATCAACAAGTGGAGAAGAACACTGAGCCTCAATTTTGATTCAAAAAAGGAAGGGAGTCGAAGCAGGCTTACAGTCAGCCATATGAAACCTCAAGAGTAAATCTAGAGCATACTTGGAATATGTGATGGTGATCCCGAAAGGAGACTAAAAGATCTCAATCCCAAGAAAGTACTACAACAAGCCCAAGTCAGTCATCAAAAAACTATCTTAAAGGACCACTTTGATAGCCTTAATGGTGGGTGAAGAACTTTTTGTGATTAACAAGTCATCAAAATACAAAACCAAAAATAAAAGTAAATCACCTAGTTGCAAAATATAGACATTAGCACCAAAATGGCATCGAGTGAACCCAAATGATAGAAGGAAGGAGTTCATCTTGGCATACCAGGCCCAAGGAGCTTGTTTGAGGCCATAGAGAGACTTCCAAAGATGACACATAGGTGAAGAATCCTAAAGGAAGCCCTACGGCTACTCCATGTAGATCTCCTCATGAAGCTCACCATGAAGAAAAAAACTCTTCACATACATCTAATGTATTTCCCAATGATTAGCTACAACAATGGTAAGAACAAGTCAAATGGAATTCATTTGGGAAACTGGCACATAAGTCTCAGAGTAGTCAATCCCAAGAACTTGGTAGAATCCTTTGGTGACCAAGTGAGCCTTGTGTTTGTCAATTGACCCATTTGCTGCAAATTTTGTCTGATAGATCCATTTACATTGAACAAGTTTTCTTCCCTTAGGAAGAGGGACACAATCCCAAGTGCGGTTCCTCATCAAGGAACTATACTCTTCTTGCATAGCTATATCCCACTTAGAATACTAGAAGCCTCATGAAAGGACTATGGATTTGAGATAGTAGCAATGGAACATGTGGAGCATCCTAGAATTGTGAACGAGTCCACCTAGTGCTTGATGGATCCCCAACCCAATCACTTGCAGATTGCAAGGTCTGTCTAGCCCAAAGTGGACTATAAGATGGAGAATCTAGAGGGGAATCATTAACCTCTAAATGATGACTAGGAAAGGAAGGAGGCGAGTCCTCTAAATCACTCTTTGCATCAAAAGTGGAGGTAGAAGACTGTTCAAGTGAATCAAATTCATCAGAAGATCTATCATGTATTCCAAGTGACTCTAATGTCAAAGTAGAAGGAATTGGAGAAGTGATAGAAAGTGAGGTTGAATATCCCGCCTCAAATTGAACACTCCTCTCAATGAAAAAATCATGTATAGTAGGGTGGAGCAACCAATAACCCTTCACACCATTAGGATAACCTACAAATATGCAAGTTCTGCTTTGCAGATCTAAGGCCTTACATTTCTCTACACAAATGTGGGCCCATATAGGAGAGTCAACAACTCAAAAGTGCTTAACTGATGGTTTTCAACCACTCCAATCTTCAAAAGGAGTAACTCCCTTCAAGGCTTGGTGAGGAACATGGTTCTAGATATAAAAAGCATAGTTAATGGCCTCTGCCCAATACTGTGGTGCAAGAGATCTAGATTGAATCATATAGTTTTCCATTTCCTTTAAGGATCTATTCTTCCATTTTGCAACACCATTATGTTGAAGATTTTATGGAACTGAAATCCCCTCTAAAGTGTAAAATCTTTCAAACTGATGGTTGACATACTCACCACCATTGTCTATGCACAAAACTTTGATGGCTTTCCTGGATTTCTTTTCTACAAAATTATTGAAGTCCCAGAAATGATCAAATACCTATGAATTCTATTTGAGAAGGTAGACCCAAGTATATCAAGAAAGGTCATCAATGAATGTGAGGACATATTGGGCCCTATTGAAAGAAGGGTGTGGAAATGAACCAACCAAATCACTGTGAACTAACTCTAGTATTTGTGAAGCTCTCCATGCCTTACTTTTGTCAAAATTTTCCTTAGGATGCTTACCAAGAATACAACCTTGGAAAACACCACCTAAGAATTGAACTGAAGGAAACCCTATGACCATGCTTTGCTAGTTGAGCTGATGCAAATATTAGAAGTTAAGATGGCCAAACCACTCATGCCATAATTTACTCACATCATTAGAGTGAGTGAGAAAGACAAACAAAGGAGGATTAGGAACAAAGTGAGAAAATAGATAGAGTCATGACTGATGATCTGCTCTCCCAACTAGTGATCTGGTATACTAATAGGAGATTAGTTGATAATGAGGGTACAAAAAGAACATGGAATGTGCCATTCCTCAACATCAACAGACCCTCTCCCACACACCTCAACAGGAGTGTCATTACCCATCAAGATAGAAGGCATAGTACACGGCTCCGAGGATGCAAGTTCTTCCTTAGATGAAGCCATGTGGTGTGAAGCACTCGAATCAAGAACCCAAGTGGATGGTGAGGAAGCAACTACAACAAGAGCCTTTCTCTTTCCTTTCCCCTTATCTTATTTTTCCTTTTTAGACCCTTCATTAGAACTTTGTTTTATAGACTCAGGAACACTAATATTATTCTTCTCAAGAATGTATGTCAAGTGATCAATTTGTTTCTTCAAACATTTATGTTCATCATGACTAGGTCTTTTACAATAGGCACATTTGACCTTTTCTTTCTTAAGATTATCGTCCTTGGAAGATAGGGTATCAATAGTTGCTTTTGAAGCAACTAGTATCTGATCCTTCTTTTCCTCACTATTATTTTGTTTCTCATCCTTACTACTATTGTTACTACTTTTTCCTTTTTGTTCTTTTGTGCCTTGGTTGGCAGCCAAGGCATGTGACTTAAAGGACTTAAGAGTGCCCATCTAGATTAGCTTGTCCTACTCTTGAGTGAGATTGACTACAAAATCATCTAAAGATGGCATGGTGAATTGAGTACCAAGTGCACCCTTAGTAGCATAGAAGGTAGAGACAAACATAGAATATTCTGAACTTAGCTTAGAGAGAATAATAAGAATCAGTTGTTCATCTTTCTTTTCAATTCCACATTATTTTAACTACAGCCTTAGTGATTTCAATTTGGTGAAGAAAACATGGATTGTGTTGAAATTGCTTGGACTTAAACTAATTAGTTCATTTTCCAACATATGACCCCTCATTAAATCTTGTGTGCCAAATAGTGTTTCTAGCTTTGTCCATATTTCATTTGGTTTATCCAAGGACTCAATGTGAAATAGAAAGTCAAAAGAAATAGATAAACACAATGTTCAATATGCCTCATCACATTTGTTAAACCACTCAGGCTTATGTTCATCTTTATTAGGTTCAATTTCAAGTCCCATAGTTATCCTATTTAATCTAGTTTTCCTTAAGTGAATTGTCATGCATGATTTCCACTCAAAGTAATTGTATGGAGTTAGGATGAGCATATTTTTTTGATCCATGATGAAGAAATGTAGAGAAGAAATGCTAAAAAGAAGAGAACCTAGCTATGAAAATGCCCCCACTTTTTTACTCAATCAAAGAACACCCCCCCCCCCACAAAGAAATATGATTTGGCACTTTATTTTAGTGCATTTACAACTACCATTATAAAGAAATACTTTGTGATCTTGATTTCAATGCATTAAAAACCCTCATGAAGAGCATATGTTGAAAGTGAAACTTAGGCACAATAATCAAAGAAAAAAATAGCACCACTATGATCTAATCAAAAAATCATGCACTTTCAAAAGAAGAATTGCTTCAATACAAGGTCATATGAGAAAGTCATGATCCTTTGAAGTTTCCAAAATGAGAACTGTGCACAGTCATGATCAAGAATCTACAATTTCTAAAAAAATTATGCATGAAAATTAAAAAAAAACTCCACTAATGGATAAAGAAAAATAAAATAGCCAAGTTCATAACAAGAATCATCAAAATTAGAGTCCGTATAAGCAAGAACAAGGCATTTGAAAACTGCATTCAAAACTATGACTGCCAATGGAGAGGGGTATGACTGTAGCTTTCCACACTTAATTCTGCAAAATATACAAATTGCATGCAAAAACTAAAAGATACCTAGATTTTTTTTGGGGTTGTGAACAAAACCTAGAAAGCATTTTTCTTTTTGATGTACAAAAGATGTAGCTGTAGTGTAAATTAGATGCCTTTAACAACAAAAAATGGCCCCAACAACCAAAAAATGACCCCAGCAACCAAAAGACATCATGAAAATATTGATTCACCTACCTAAGTCAATAAATGACATGCTAGAACCTATAATATTGATTGAAAACACCAAATATGCAAGTTGGTTGTCAGATTTGAGATTGAAACCCTAGTTTTGCAACTTATATGATGATCTTTGATCTTGGTGAAATGAAAGACAATTATAGCTTTCTCAAACCCACTGGATGCTTTGGAACAACAAAAAATATTGCCAGTATAACCAAAAATGCTGCAATCACTTAGAGATGAAAAATATTTTTGTCAAACTTTTCTGATTCTAAATATCATCCTAAGATGCCAGAGAAGAGCATACTGGATTTTTTAAAAACTTACAATAAGATTTATTAGTCCCCCTTGAATATCTCAAATAAGGAAACTAAAATCTACTCTTGCATGTAGAAAAGCCCTGATACCATGTTAGAATCTAAAAAGATTAATAACCTAGAAAACTAGTGTAAAGAATAAATATCTAAACTATGAATGCAAATGATAAAAAATCAAAATAGCAACATAGTGTTAGTCTCCAAGAGAGTAATGAAAATACTAGAAACAAAATAACATTAAGAGGATGCAAAAACAAGAGATGCAAATACAAGCCAGGTAGCATGCTTATATAAGCCACGAAGAGGAGGTGGCAACACTGACCAATGAGGAGCAACCATCTATAGGACTAAAGATAGAAAAGTATCTTCCCAAGATAGTTAATGGATGCTCACATGTAGGAAGGTGACACCTCACAACAATTCATCTAATAAGACATGCTTTATTAACCTAAGCAAGATTATTAAAAGTGTAGGAAAAATCTAACAATATAGGGAAAAATAAATAACCTACTAGGAAATAAAAAACTACACTAACCTAGGGGATGTATGCTCATGGTGTTCTCAAGCTTCCAATGGGTGGGGATCTTACCAAGTGTGTAGATGAGTGAGGGTTTCAACAATGAAGGTGTGCATGTATTTCAGCATGGTGATAGTGTAAAATGGTTGTGATGTAGTGGTCAATGGGGCATTATAAGTTTTCATAAAAGTGGATTGGTGGATTGTGAAAGGGAAGGGATTTATTTATAAGCTAAGGGGTAGTGAAATAGAGGGTCAAGATGAAAGGATGGATGAATGGTGAGGGAGAGCTAAGATGCTTTCAAAGGGAAGCACATGGATTGTGTTGGTTTAGAGCCAATAGGGGAGTGACACTTGTCACAAGGAGGATAAGTGTGAGGGGATGGGATAATGTTTGGTCAAAGAGAGTAATTAAGGATGATGATTGTGTAAGAGGGATGTAAGATATATTAAGAGGGATGTAAAAGACATTTATGACATGTAAGAGCCATTAATGCTCTTGGTTATGGATGGAAGAGGATATGGGAGACTTTTTGACTTTGACTTGGGTTAACAAGTCTTAACCCTTGCTTAAAGTTGTGTACATGTTTAGGAGGGGGATTAGACTTAGTTTAGAAAGGGGGTTAGGGAGCAAGTTTCTTAGCTTTGATGGGATGGGTTAGTTAGGAAGCTAAGTTAGGTTAGAATGGGTGAATTGGTTGGATATGGGTGAAGATAGGTTTTAGGGATGTTTTAGGGGTTTGGATAATTTATTAAATTATTTATTTAATAAATAAGGGATATGGGATTAAATTAAATAGATTTGGGGATTTTCTTTAATATAATAGAGAAATATGGTTTTAATTGATAAATTGGTTTTGGGTTATCATTTGATTTTATCAATTAGACTATAGTTAATTAAAAAAAAATTAACTAGGGGATGATGATTAATTAATTAAATAATAAATATTTAGTCAATAATTCCCTAGCAGATGACTAAATATGATTACTTAGTAGTGTAATCAGATTTAGGTGTCTACATTTTGCCCCTCTTTGATTTAGGATGGAAGATTCCAAGCTTTTCATCCTCTAGGACATACATACTTTTGATCATCCTTTTAAATTGCCAAGTTTTCAGTAGTGGATGCTTTTTTTTAATTTTATTTTACTTTTTGAATTTTTTGATGTATTTGTACTCAAAGATGTTGGTAGGATGGGTGAAAAAATATTGGATTAAATGAGGGGGATGGTGGGTCGGAGTTGGTAGATAAGGGAGGGGAAGACATAAGACTTGTGGGTAAATGGATGAGGAAAATAGAAAGATCATCATTGGAACACACCTTGAGAGGTGATGAAGTAGAAGGAAAGATGATGTTGAATGAGTTGAAGGAGAAAATGGAGAAAGACAAATATAAGGACTACAAGTAATGTTGGAAGATGGAGGATGGGAATTTTAGGATAAGAAGCATATGGATTAAGACTAGATTGGGGGGATGAAGGATACATATATGAAGATTTGGATAAAGTATGAATGGATGAGGCCTTTTGAGTAGCATGAATAGATGCCAATTTCGATTTTTCTTTGAAACGCATTTCTTTTATGAGCATCCTAGGTATCCACATGATTTTTGGATTTTGTAGCTTGGGAATTTTTGGCCTCTTGAATTTTTCTTTGATTTGGATCAAATGTTTCTCTTCTTAAACATGTACTTTAGAGGTGATATGTTGATGCTTGGATTTTTGTGGATTTTTGGAGTTATTCTTTTTTATTTTGGCCTCCAATTTTCTTCTATTATCCATGGTATGGGAACAAGAGCATGGGGGATATGGAGGGATTATGGATGGAATGATAGAGTTTGAAGGTTGGAAGGGATTCAAGGATGAGTTCCTTTGATGATCTAGCTTGGGGATTTGAGGGGATGGAATGATGGATTGGAGTAGAGGATATGGATGCATATAATTTCACAAAATGGATGGAGGGAATGAAGGATATGAGCCTAAAAAATTTGGATAATGGGGAAGGAGTAGATCCCAAAATAGAGGGAGGAGATAAAGGATTCATATTACGTATATAAGGACCCAAAATTGGATGGAAGGGGTGGCAGATTTAGATAAGGGATATATGGACCCAAAATGGAGGGTTGGAAATAACTAGTAGGATAAGGGCCCAAAATAGATGTAGAAAAAGATGGATGGGAACTTTGTGGTGAAGAGGGAAGGACTTTGACCATGCAAGGGTAGAAGGGATACCAACATCTAAAGATACACTTTTATTTCTTTCTTCAATATGTTGTTCATTATGTGGAACACAAGATGTGAGTCCATTACTAGCCAAAGGAGTCAAAGCTTCGGATATGATAGTTAGTTATTCTTTGATTGATCTATCATCATGGATTATAGGGTATGTAGGATCATGAAACTGAGGGAATGGATAGATAGGATCTTGATTTGGATGGGTTGATGAAAATGAATCTTGAGATGGAGTAGGTGTGATAGTAGGATTTAGATATGGAGGGGATGGTGGCTACTCTTTGGATGGAGTGAATGGTAAAAGTGGATCATGCAAAGGAATAAGTGGTATGGTGGGATATTCTTTTGTGTCATGGGATATTTCAACATAATTTTGAACAAGATCTTGACATGATTGGATTGGAGTGGATGGTATGGTAGAAGAAGTATGAATAGTTCCTTTAAGGGAGGTATGTGGATGGGTGAGAGGGTTTTCAATGGGGATGGGTTGATGGGGAGGGAATCATTGGGTTCATTATATGGGATTAGGGTAATGTTAGGAGGAGGAGATGTGGATGGGATTTGGAGAGAGTCAATGGATGGGAGGTCGGAGATGGGAAGGGTTTGATAAGTGGGCTGAAGGAAATAAGGATGATAGCGATAGGATGATGTAAGAGGAAGGATGGGTGTGGGAGATGGATTGTCTTTGGGTTTTCTTATAAAATTCCTTGGAGATGTGCATCTAGGATTGGGAAGAGTAAGATGATTAGGGTGATACATTTCATAAATAGGATTGGATAGAGGATTTGGAAAGGGGTTTGGAAGATATTGAGATGGTGGGTTTGGACTAGGGATGTAGCTACTAGAATTGTTTTGGAATGGTGGAGATTGGGATATAAAGGTAGACGAAGATGGAGACATGATTGATGTATAAGAGGAATATGTGGGCACAATATAGGAAGAAGGGAAGGATGAGGATAATAATGGATTTCCCTTGTCAAAGACATGGTAAGGAGTACTAGTGGGTATGCACAAAGGAATGGTGGAGTATTTTGGAGGAATGTTTGGATTTTGGAGGATGTTGGGACAATCTCTCTAAGGCTTTCAATATATCCATTGTAGTCTACAAGATCATCATCATCATTGGAATAAGTTAGAGTAGGAGAAAATGTGGGATGAACAAAATCATCATAATAGGATTGTGACATGTTTATTTTGGGGATGAAGGATGAATACAAATGAAGACACAAATTTAGACTAGGATAAGTACAAAAGCTTAGAGTTAGATTTGGATTAAGATCATGATAGGAGGAAAGATTAACTCTAGAGGATATGGAAATGAGGTGGGGAATGACTAATATGACTTAACTAGCTTAAGATAATGAAGACTTGATGGAAGACATAGAATGATGCAAGAAAGGATGTGACTAGGATGACAATGTTTTTGGAAGTTTGGATGAATATCTGATGAGGCAGTGACTATGCTAAGTATGCATTTCATTTGGATTGAATGATTTTACCAATGGACAAAGAAGAGAAAGCTAGACTTAGGATTGTTGCAAATGGACTTGCTAACAACCATCTCAAAGGACATATAAGTGATCTCTTTATCAAAAGGACTTGAATTTTTTTAAAATGTGGGGAGGGTTTTGGAACACTCAAGCACACAAAACACATCAATAACCCTATAAGGCTTTACTAGGATATACAAGCTCAACTAGGGTTGTCCTTGATATATGCAAGGTACGTGAGGCCCAAGTCTATAGATGAAAGAAAATAATTCCACAAAGCTAGGAGGAGATGGTAACCCAAATCTCCACCTTCACTTCCCAAAGGTATTAAGTTCTTTGGGGCTTAGCTAAGAGTGACAAGATTATGCTTCCAAGAGACGTGTCTTTCAATTCACCTCCTGATATTTATACTCTACCAAAATGCTAGAGTTGAGGTTGTCCCAAGGGGTGATTAAATCCATAAGTAGGCCTCCTAACAAGTGTAAAATAAGACCACATAAGTTATTTTGGGTTTAAAAGATACTTGTTCTTTTCCAATTTATGATTTAGATTTTGTAATCTACTATTGAAGACACACATGTTTATGACATACAACATTCTTTCCAACTTGACAACATTGTCAACATGATAAAGGTCAAGAGTTAATCAACATAATTAAATCAAGCATTTGTCAACATAAGTAAATTGAGAATTCATCAACATAAGTAAATTTGATATGGAAAGAGCCAATTCCTTTGTGCAGTCAAGATTGAGTGATTTCTTCTTAAGCCTCAAAGTTGAAGTGTGAGGTATAGCAATGATTATTTGATCCTTGGAATTCAAGATTGTGTTTGTTGTTTTAATCATGCATTTCAATGAAAAACTTGATTTTAGTCCATTACACTCAAGATTGATTTTATCAACATTCATTCAATGAAAGGTTTTTAAACATGCAAGTTTATTCTAAGAAAGACCTGCAAAAAACATGGTTAGGTTTTCAAGATGCTCCAATATACAATGCTAAAAAAGAAATCAATGTGATTAGTCACCAAAAAAATTTCTAAAATGGAAGCTTGAATCTAGGAATTTAAAAAAAAAAAAATTGTTCTTTTTTTATAGGTGTAAAAATGATTAGAATAACCCTTATCCTACATAACCACCAAAAGTCAAAATTTGATTTATACTCAAACAACGATCCCACGAGTCAAATGACAATCTCACAGTGCAAGAATGCACTCAAATAGCATGGGATCATGGTACAAAGACTGGTGAAAATAGAAAAAAAGTGGGCAGTGTGAAATATACTCACTGTGTGATCCCACGAAAGAGTGATCCCATAGGTTTATGGAATGTGATCCCACTAGCGAGTGTATTTGCAGGATTGAGGATGAAAAGATAAAATTAGGTTTCTAGGCTTGACTATTTTGGTCAAGCATTCTCACAAGTTTTACAGTGATCCTACTAGTAAAAACTCATGTTCCCACAAGAGGATTGGTTAGCAATTGATGGGGAGGGTTTTTATTGACAAATCATGATCTTGCCCTCACGGGTTTGCTTTCTCATCGGTAAAAGATTAAAATTTCACAATTGCAGGTTCATGATTTCACCACTACAGGATTGTAAATATAGAGTGTTTGTAAGGTGTTGTAACAAGAATTTGATTGGATGGCTTGGAGCGCACTTCCTAGTTGGGGATTTTGAAACCTGTAAATACTATTAAGAAACTAAATACATACAGAAACAAACACAATATATTAGTTTGGTTAGTTAACAAAATAAGTGCAAAAACATGATTAGAATGACCCAAATGTGAGGTCCCACTGGGCATGCCAAAATGTATCACCCAATGTAGTAGTGTAATATTTAATACTAACTATTAAAGCATTCACAAAACTAAATAAGTTAACACTTATGATAGGATGAGGTTATCACCAAAAGGAAGGCAAAGCAAGAATGGTAAACTCCTTGGGCATTACCTATGATGATGAAGCTATGTCCCTGATGGATAGAGGATGTATGCTCACTGTGTGCTCAAGCTTCCAATGGATTGGGTTTTTACCAAGTGTGTATATGAGTGAGGGTTTCAAAATTGGAGGTGTGGATGTATTTCAACATGGTGATAGTGTAAAATGGTTGTGATATAGTGGTCAATGGGACATTATAAGCTTGCATAAAAGTGGATTGATGGATTGTGAGAGGGAAGGGCTTTATTTATAGGCTAAGGGGTAGTGAAATGGAGGGTTAGGATGCAAGGATGGAAGAATGGTGAGGGAGGGCTAAGATGCTTTCAAAGGGAGCACATGGATTGTGTTGTTTAGAGCCAATAGGGAGTGACACTTGTCACAAGGAGGATGAGTGTGAGGGGATGGGACAATGGTTGGCCAAAGGGACTACTGAGGGAGGATGAGCATATAAGAGGGATGTAAGAGACATTAAGAGGTATGTAAGAGGCATTAATGGCATGTAAGAGCCATTAATGCTATTGGATAGGGATGGAAGAGTATAAGGGAGACTTGTTGACTTTGGCTTGGGTTAGCAAGTCTTAACCCTTGCTTATAGTTATGCACATGTTTAGGAGGGGTATTAAACTTAGTTTAGAAAGGGGGTTAGGGGAAAATGGCTTAGCTTTGATGGGATGGGTTAGTTAGGAGGTTAAGTGAGGTTAGTATGGGTGAATGGGTTGGATAGGGGTAAAGATAAGGTTTAGGGATGTTTTAGGGGTTTGGATAATTTATTAAATGATTTATTTAATAAATAAGGGACATGGGATTAAATTAAATAGATTTGGGGATTTAATTTAATTTAATAGAGGAATATGGATTTAATTGATAAATTGATTTTGGGTTATCATTTGATTTTATCAATTAGACTATAGTTAATTAAATAAATAAATTAACTAGGGGATGATGATTAATTAATTAAATAATAAATATTTAATCAATAATGCCCTAGGAGATGACTACATATGATTACCTAGTAGTGTAATTAGATTTAGGTGTTTACATTCACATCACTTTATCTAGGTTTCTTAATCTTGGTAACCCTCTAACTCTAGTTTCCATCTTAGTAATGCTTACAAAATTATCAAATTTCATATGACATAGCTCTTATGCCATAAAAAAATCTTCACATTGTGTAAATAGAAAAGTATCTTCAGATAGGTCTAGGTAGAACATGTTACCTCTTATTTTCTCCCCACTTCTAACTAGTTCATCGATAACATAATAGACCTTTGACTTCTTGTGTTGGAAATCAAATTTGTATCCCAAGCTGATCAATTATGCCACACTCAATAATTTATATTTCAAACCATCAATCCAATATGCATTATCACATTTGATCTTATCATTCATTTTAATTGATTATTTACCTTTTACATAATATGGTGCATCATTTCCAAACTTAACACTACTTTCATTATAATGTTCTATCTTCTCAAACTTACTTGTATCACCAATCATATGATGTGAGCAACCACTATCAATTATCCATCTATCATTCTTATTCATATGTGAAATCAATGAAATTTACTCATCTTCAATTGAATCATCTTTTATTGTATCATAAATAAGTTCTTCATCGTGATAATCAAAATTACCATGAGAACCATATTCTTTAGTAACATAGAAAGATTTCTTACCATTATCTTTGTAGTATTTTTATGTAATATTTGTTACCCCAGTTGTCTCTATTGTCTCTTCTTCCTCTATACTTAAATTATTTCCTCTCATCCTTCCCATCTCTGTCAAGACACCATGCTGCAATATGACCAACTTTGTTACATTTAAAACATATAATAGGAAGTTTACCTTTGTATTTTCCTTTTCTTCTTTTTACTCTTCTAACCAATATTGCTTCAAGTTCATCAAAGTCCATACATATTAACCATTACTTTCTAGAATTATACTTTTCTTCTTTCTCTTTGATCCATCAAGGGTTAGTTGAGCATTAAATGAAAATTCAACACTAGTAGGGGAATAATTACCAAAATTTGACAATTCAAATGAGTGAGTGTAACAATTAGGACGTTCAATGTTAGATTATTACTAGGTGTACATCTCTGTTCTTGAATTATAGATACTCTGATAGCATAGATAGGGGAAAAGTCCTCAATACCTAACTTATTATAGCCTCATTAGATATAATGCCTCCAACTCCTCTAATAACATTCACAACTTATTTGATATGACCACAATACTGTGCAACAATCTCACCTTCTTTCATTCTCATGTCATCAAAATTGTCTCTCAAGCTTTCTACCTTAGCTCTCAATACATTTTATCCCCTCCATGGATTTGTGGCAACTTGTGCCACATTTTATTTACACTTCTAGATTCTTTCACATCATGAAATTTGTCATAACTTATGGTTTCTTTAAGCTCAATCATCATTTGGTCATGCTGTTGATTCTATTTCATTTGTTCAACTTTCATTGGTCGTGTTACCTTAATGTATTCATTGCCTAGGTAGTATGATGTGGAGTCTCTAATACCATATAAGTGGAATATCATTAATATTTTTCATGTCAAAAAGTTCTCCTTGTTCAACTCGTGAACCTATTTTTTGTATATCTTGATCCTTGGATATAAATCCTTTCAAACATTGATGGGGACACAACCCAAGCACAAAATGGACACAACAGAAAAGGGGAAATTATATTAACTGAGAAAATAAGCTAGTACAAATAATACAGAGAAAATAAACTTCAAAACATGCCCTAAGGGCTTACAATAGCATAAATTTGGAGATAATTTCTCCTTTCAGTACCTCCTCTCAAACTCCACTCCGAACTGCCTTTTACAATGCCAGAAATGTCCTTAAATAGACCCCAAAGGGTTAAGGACTAGGAGTACATTCTAGATAGTGCTAGTAGGCATCCACCAACCAAATAGAAGGTTCCAGAAGCTGCGTTAGAAGTTGACACAAATCTAGAAGAATCCAAAAATGGTAACCGAACTTTTGGGAGGCATAACTTTCGGGAGGCATAATTTTTTGGCCCTTTTCAAGGTCATTTAATGCCCCTAACCTGACTTTGAAGCATTCTTAGGAGGTCTCCACAATCTGAAAAATTGCAATAACTTTCAAACCGTGGGGCCTTTTGACCTGATTCTTTTTTTGGAATGCTCTAAATTACAATTACATTCATCTAGCCAATTTACACCTCCTAGTTCACCAAAATGATGGCTCAATTACATACTTCTATTTTTTTGGGATTTACACGAGCAGTGATAGTGGAACTGTGAGAGTTGGAACCTTTATTTGGCCCAAATGGGTATCCAAAAATGAAAACACATGAAACAGAAACTAAGTCTAAGTATTTTTTTTGGGTGACACAGGATTGCCCTTATACCTCTGGATGCTCCTGCATCAGACACCTAGGGTAGATTGAAAAGTGACCCTGTCACTTTATGAATGGTAGAGGAAATCCAAAATGGGAAACCCCAGCTATTGAAATCCAAGTTGAGTCCTCGATCGATCGTCCTTTCCACTTCACCAAATACTCTTCATATTACCTATTTCTGGTACTCCTACCCACACGATGATCTAGAATGTCTTCTATCTCCTCCTTCTTAGAAGCAAGAATTGGACATGGCTCTAACAATGGCTCATCATCTACACCATCATCATGATACTCTGTTAAGTTTGCAATTTTGAAAATAGGAGTAATGTGAATACCATTTGGTAGCTCCACCTCATATGCATTTCCTAAGTCATGTTTCTTCAGAATTTTGCAGGGGCCAAATTTCTTCATTTTTAGCTTGTTATAAGTACCAGATGGAAATATTTCTTTTCATAAGTGCACCATGACTAAATCTCCTACTTGGAATTCCTTATGTCTTCTCCTTTGATCAGTCCTAGCTTTATGCTCTTGATTCATCTTGGTAATGTGTGCTTGAACCTCCTCATGTAGATGCTTGATATGTTTAGCAAATTCCTTAGCTTTAGCACTTGTCCTCTCCCCTTGTTCTATCTTCCTCAGCTCTGGTGCAGTCCTTGGGCTACTCCCATATACAATTTGGAATGGTGATTTTCCAGTACTCCTATTTATAGAGTTATTATAAGAAAACTCTACCTGTGGTAGAATCAAATCCCATCCCTTGGGCTTATCCCCAACTAAACATCTTAGCAAATTGCCCAGAATTCTGTTTACCACTTCTGTTTGGCCATCAGTCTGCGGGTGATGCATGGAACAAAATTTTAGGTCTGTTCTCAAATTCTTTCACAATGTCCTCCAGAAATACCCCACAAATTTAGTAACTCTATCAGAAACTATACTCCTTGGGAGACCATGTAGTCTCACCACCTCTCTGAAGAACAAGTCTGCAATATGGACAACATCATGAGTTTTGTGGCATGGAATGAAATGTGCCATTTTGGAGAACCTATGAACCACCACAAATATTGAGTCATTACCCCTTTGTGTCCTCGGCAATCCAAGAACAAAATCCATACTTATGTCCTCCCATGGCTTTGATGGAATAGGCAATGGCTGATATAGTCCAGTATTGTGGCTAAATCCCTTAGCAACTTGAAAAACTTGACAACTTTGTACAAACCTTTTCACATCTTGTAACATTTGAGGCCAAAAATAATGTTCTCTCAGAATGGCAATGGTCTTATCTCGACCAAAATGTCCTGCCATCCCTCCACTGTGTTTCTCCTTAATCAGATTTTCCCTCATGGAACTCCTTGGAATGCACAATTGACTACCCTTGAACAACATGCCATCCTGAATCAAATAGTCTAACCACTTAGTTCTATCTACAACAATAGGCTCTTTACAAGCTTTCCATGCTTCAACAAAATCAAGATCCTTAGGGTACAAATTCTTGAGTTCAACAAACCCAACTACTTCAACCTGCATTACTATAAGCAACAACTGTCTCCTACTTAGTGCATCTGCAACCCTATTAGATTTTCCACCTCTATGCTTCAACACAAATGTATAGCTTTGCAAGAACTCTACCCACTTCATGTGCCTTTGATTCAATTTACCTTGGCTATTTAGGTACTGTAATGCCTGATGATCAGTATACAAAACAAATTCCTTTGGCAATAAATAATGCCTCTATTTTTTTAAGGCCTGAACTATTGCATAGAACTCTTGACCATAAATATAATACTTCTTCTTTGCATCATTCAATTTTTCACTAAAATATGCAATAGGCTTACCTTCTTGGCTTAATACAACCCCAATAGCATTGCCACTAGCATCACAATCCACCTGGAACACTTTTCTAAAATTTGGAAGTGCCAACACAGGATGTTCTGTCACCTTCTTCTTCAGCAATTCAAAACTTCTCGCAGCTGCTGCAGTCCATTTGAACTCTTTTTTATCCCCTCTTATTGTATCAGTTAGGGGTGTACATATGCCACTAAAATTCTTAATAAACTTCCTATAAAAACTAACCAGACCATGAAATGATCTTACCTCAGTAGCAAACCTTGGAGTAGGCCATTCCAAGATGGATTTTACCTTCTTTGGATCCATTTTGAGACCTTCAGGTGATATAACAAACCCCAAATAGACTAACTCCCTTTTTGCAAAGATACACTTCTTCAGATTAATTAACAGTTTCTCTTCCCTTAGCCTTTCAAGGACACTATGAATATGCAATAAATGTTCTTCCAAAGTCTTGCTGAAAATTAAAATATCATCCAAATAAACAATAAAATTTTTTCCCAAGAACTTCTTAAGTACCTCATTCATGAGCCGCATGATGGTGCTTGGGGTGTTCGTCAATCCAAAGGGCATGACTAACCACTCATAAAGATCCTCCTTGGTCTTGAAGGCTGTTTTCCACTCATCTCCTTCTCGAATCCGTATCTGGTGATAACCACTCTTCAGATGTATCTTTGTGAAGTATTGAGCTCCACTCAAGCAGTCCATAAGATCATCCATCCTTGGCAAAGGAAATTGGTACTTGATGGTTATCCTATTTATAGCTCAAGAATCTGTACACATCCTCCACTCTCCATCCTTCTTTGGTGTGAGTACTATAGGTACTGCACATGGACTTAGGTTCTCTTGAATCAAGCCCTTCCTCAACAGCTCCTGAACCTATCTGTTTAGCTCCTCTGTTTCAGTAGGAGTAATCCTATGAGCAGCCTTGTTAGGAAAACTAGCTCCTGGGATTAAATCTATCTGATGACTAATTTGCCTTACTGGTGGCAATCCATCTGGAACATTATCAGAGATAATATCTCCAAACTCACCTAGTAAATCTGAAACTTCAAGTGGTATTTCACTACTACCTTCTTTATCTTTCTTAAGAATCAAAGCATAGCACATATGTTGATGTTTCATGCCATCTTAAAACTTCCTTCCATCAACAAGACAAATCCTAGCACTGCTACATACCTTTTCACCTTCTTTTTTCATGGGCTTCAATTTGTGGTGAACTCCATCCTTTGTTAGAGAGTATGTGTTTGCATGACAATGATGTATTGCATGCCTATCAAACTACCATGGTCTACCCAACAATAGATGGTAAACATCTATCAAAATAACATCATAGAGAACTTCATCATGGAAACTCCCAATTTTGAATTTTACTAAACATTGTTCACTTACTAGGACCTTATGATCATCTTTTACCCAAGCAATCCGATAGGGCTGGGGATGTTTCTCCCTCTTGAGCTTCAGGTTAGAGACCATCTCTTCTGATACCAAGTTATCAGTGCTACCACCATCAATGATCACATCACAACATTTATCCTCACACTTGCATCTGGTATGGAACAAACTCCTCCGTTGTCCTGGTTCAATCTCACCACTTAGTAGGACTCTTTTATTTACCAAGGTCTCTCCTCTTTTTGCATCCTTTGAATGTGATGATTGTGCATCCTCATCCACATGAGCAACCCTAGCTTGGCCCTCAACTCTCCTATCTATCCTTACTTGTCGTTGAGGGCATTCAAAGGTACGATGACCTTCTTCATTGCAATGGAAATAGGTACCATAGAAGCCTCCTTTTCATTGTCCACATCCTCTACCTCTTCCTCTCTAATTTCTAAAGTCTTGGTCATGGGAGTGGTTGAAACCCTCATTCCTCTAGTTATTGCTAGTACCCTCATCTTCATTTTTCTTTTGGGTTTCATTGCAGCCTCCAGATGACCTACTGCTTCCCCTTCCTCCTTGATCGTGCCCTCTTTGTCTTCGTTCAAACCTTTTATTCAACTTTTCTTCAACTCATAGGGAAATTGGTATGCCTCTTCAATGTTGGTCATTCTTACCAGACTTAATTCCTCCTAGATGCTAGGTCGCAACCCACTGATATAATGAGCAACCTTCTCCTTATTTTCTTCTGCATGCCCTGCTCTAATCAAGAGTCGATAAAACTCCTCTGTATATTCTTGGACTGATCTTCTTGCTTGCTTTAACACATGCATCTTCTTAAACAAATCAAGCTCGTAGTCCACAGGAATGAATTGCTTCTTCAATTTGTCCACCATGTGATCCCACCTTGTGATCTTCTCCTTTCCTCTTCTATTTCTTTCCAATTGGACCTCTTGCCACCAGATTTTGGCATGGCCTTTCAGTTTGGCCTTTACAAACTTAACCCTATCTGGGTCCCTGATATCCTCATACTCAAAGTATTCTTCCAGTTCATTGATCCAATCGATCAACTCATCTGGTTT
This sequence comes from Cupressus sempervirens, assembly GCA_028749045.1. Lineage (NCBI taxonomy): Eukaryota > Viridiplantae > Streptophyta > Pinopsida > Cupressales > Cupressaceae > Cupressus > Cupressus sempervirens. Next base: position 383,398,717 of record CM053786.1, read on the forward strand.
CAGATTTCCTGAAAATACACCCACTTCAATTGTAGGTCTTTTCCCAAACTTAGTAATGACCCTAAAAAGCCTTTCCTCTACATGATTTAGAACTTCCTTTTCAAATTCCCCTTCTAGTCCAATTTCATCTTCTTCGTTGTCATCTTCACTTTCATCACCTGTGTCCACAGTTGTTCCTCTACGAAGTTCCTCTAGCAATGCTTATACCTACCTTTGGAGGGCTCTAGCCTCCTCAAGATTAATAGCTCTGGCACTTCCGCCACGCTCTCTTCATGGAGGCATCTTCTTAACTCAAACCCACAACCACATAGTCCTGGTGCAAACTGCCTCACAGTCGGCACTTTGTCTACACACTCAGGAAAACCAGCTCTGATACCACTTGATGGGGACACAACCCAAGAACAAAATGGACATAATAGAAAAGGGGAAATTATATTAACTAAGAAAATAAGCTAGTACAACTAGTACAGAGAAAATAAACTTCAAAACATGCCCTAAGGGCTTACAATAGCATAAATCTGGAGATAATTTCTCCTTTTAGTACCTCCTCTCAAACTCCACTTCGAAATGCCTTTTACAATGCCAAAAATGTCCTTAAATAGACCCCATAGGGTTAAGGACTAGGAGTACATTCTAGAAAGTGCTAGTAGGCATCCACCGACCAAATAGAAGGTTCTAGAAGCTGCGTTAGAAGTCTCCACAACCCAAAAAAATGCAATAACTTTCAAATCGTGGGGCCTTTTGACCTGATTCTTTTTCTAGAATGCTCTAAATTACAAGTACATTCATCTAGCCAATTTACACCTCCTAGTTCACCAAAATGATGGCTCAATTACATACTCCTATTTTTTCAAAATTTACACGAACACTGATAGTGGTACTGTGAGAGTTGGAACGTTTATTTGGCCCAAATGGGTATCCAAAAATGAAAACACATGAAACAGAAACTAAGTCTAAGTATTTTTTGTGGGTGACATAGGATTGCCCTTATACCTCTAGATGCTCTTGCATCAAACATTCCTTACAAGCACCATAAATCTGATACCAATTTTTATAAAGATTTATAATAACTAAGAGGGGGGGGTGAATTAATTATTCTTAGGTCCAAAATGTACCAATTCAACTTTTAATAACTTCAAACAACTTAATCAATCTCATAAAATGATTCATCCTATATACCATATCATCGAAAAATCAACTTTTCATGCAATTACTTAGCTCTCTATTTCCTATATGTGCCAACTACCAATAAAATGAAAAATAGTAAAAATAGCATGCATAAAGAACCATCCACACATATGAATAATACTTTAACACTAGGATTTAACATGGAAACCCAATTTTGGAAAAACCCACCAAGTAACATGCTACCAATTTCTCACTCTTCTGAAGTGAGATCTATTAAGAGCCAATCCTATTAAATGTTATACAATAGACTTTTAAATGTGAGCTTGTTAAAGGATTTCATCACCCTATTAGGAGTTGCCTTGTTAGAGGACTTTGAGTCATTCCATTAGAATTGCACTTTGATTAAAGGATTTATAAAATAAATATTAGATCAACCTAGATTAAAGGATTCTGACTACCACAGTGGTTTGAATGTAACAATAGGATTTATTTTTAAAACAAATCACTTGGAAAATTTCGATCTCCATTTTCTCATTAGTAGGTTCATGGAGTAGCCTCCATGATCATCTCCATCCCTTATCTACTTGGCATCTCCTCAAGAAATCACACTTCATCAACCTCTTCACACTTTTCCTTTTTTGTTCGACTCTTCATAACTTCTACTTAAGATCACCAATCAACAAAGAACCAACCTTAGAAAAAATCTCTCATGCTTCCTTAAATAGTTAATTTTTATCTTTTTCTGCTTAACCATCACCATAGATCTTAGGGTTAGGTCACATTCATTGAATCCTTCCATTATTATGTTCTCCTTATCCTTCTAGAAACTTATGATCAAATCATTTCCTTTGATTGCATAAATTTTTTTCTTCATTTATTAAATATTCTAGTTAATCAATCATTATCTTCCATAGTCTTTTACTAATTCAAAATTATAATTCTGTCATCCTCAAATTCAATTTCATAAGCTATAACTTTTTCTATCATGTGGCTTTTCTTCTTGGTCATCACTATGTAGCTCAACATACACTATTCTATCTCACTTTGTCATTACTACACTTGATCACTACTGATATTTACTTATCAAATTTCTTGATAATAGCTATCACTTCACTTAAATTGTTTGTTCAAATTCTACTTAAGTTCTATAATCTCCTTCTTCACTTACTTTATTAACCAACTAGTATTAATTTCTTTACTTTAGGTAATGATTAAACAACACATTATCTTTTCAAGGACTAACTTATCAAGTGTCCATTTCATGCTCATAATACCTAAGTTCTCATCACTCATCAAAATACTTAGCTCACCTTTCTATCTCTTATTTTCAAATCCTCTTCATCAATCAATAGATATGGAAATCTACACTATTTGTAAATGTATATCTAGTAGGTTTAACACTTTCTCTTACCATTAGGTTTGACATCAATAACAAATTAAGATCATTCCAATTGTAATTTCCAACAATGAGATGTGATGAAATGGGTTAGAGGTTATCCTATGACCCCTTTCAACCTGTATGAACAAATAAAATAGGTCCCTAGAGGTCTTAGGACTCCTAGGGACATATATTATAATGAAATGTATCAAATGAGGTCATAGGTTATCCTATGAACCTTACGACACATATGAACAAATAAAATAGGTCCCTAGGGGTCATAGGATCTCTAGAGACACAAGTTGTCATGAAATGTGTCAAAAGGGATCATAGGTTATCATATAACCCCTTTCAACCCATATGAATATATGAAATAAGTATGTAGAGCTCCTAGGACCCAGAGGGGTATTTGTTGTAATGAAATGTGTTGAAATGAGTCATAGGTTATCTTATGACCCCTTTTGACCCATATGAACAATTATAATATGTCCCTATGATCTCTAGGAACATATGTTGTGATGAAATTTGTCGAAAGGGGTCATAGGTTATCCTATAACCCCTTTCAATTCATATGAACATATGAAATAGGTCCCGAAGGGTCTTAGGACCCCTAGGGACATTTGTTGTTATGAAAAGCATCAAAAGTGGCCATATGTTATATTATGACCCTATTTGACCCAAATGGACAAATAAAATAGGTCCCTAGGGGTTCTAGATAAATTGTAATTAAATGTTTCGAAAGGGGCCATAGGTTATCATATGACCCCTTTCAACCCATATGAACAAATAAAATAAAATGAAATGTGTCAAAAGGGGTCACACAATTTGATCCATATAAACAATTTCAATATGTCCCTATGATACTCAAGACCCCTAGGGACATATGTTGTAATAAAATATGTTGAAAGGGGTCATAGGTTATCCTATGACCCCTTTCAACCCATATGAACATATGGAGTAGGTATGTAGCGGTCTTAGGACCCTAGGGACATATGTTGTAATGAAATGTGTCGAAATGGGTCATAGGTTATCTTATGACTCCTTTCAACCCATATGAACAATTATAATATGTCCCTAGGGATCTTATGACCCCTAGGGAAATATGTTGTAATAATTTTTTTTTTGAAAGAGTTCATAGGTTATCCTATGACCCCTTTCAACCTATACAAACAAGAAAAATAGGTCCCTAGACGTCTTAGGATCTTTAGGGACATATGTTGTTATGAAAAGCATCAAAATGGGTAATATGTTATCTTATGAACCCGTTTGACCCATATGAACAAATAAAATAGGTCCCTAGGGGTCCTAGGACACTAGGGGATATAAATTATAATGAAATGTGTTGAAACCTATGACACCTTTCGACCCATATGAACAAATAAAATAGAATGAAATATGTCAAAAGAGGTCATAAGATTCAAACCATATGAATAGTTTTAATATGCCCCTATGATACTCAAGACTCCTAGGGATGTATGTTGTAATAATTATGTCCAAAGGGGTCATAGGTTACCCTATGCCCCCTTTCAACCCATATTGAAAAATGAAATAGGTTCCTAGGGGTCTTAGTAGGGACATATGTTGTAATGGAATATGTTGAAAGGGATTATATGTTATCCTATGACTCCTTTTGGCCCATATGAATAATTATAATATGTTCTTAGGGGTTTTAGGATCTCTAGAGACATACATTGTAATGAAATATGCCAAAAGGGGTAATAGGTTATCCTATGACACCTTTTGAACCATATGAACAAATAAAACAGGTCCTTAGGGGACCTATGACCCCCTTCAACCCATATGAATAATTATAATATGTCCGTAATGATCTTAGGAGCCGTAGGGACATATTTTGTAATGAAATGTGTTGTAAGGGGTCATAGGTTATCTTATGACTCCCTTTGAACCCATATAGACAAATGAAATAGGTCGCTAGGGGTCTTCGGACCCCTAGGGACATATGTTATCATGAAATTTGTTGAAATAGGTAACATGTTATTGTATGACCCCTTTCAACACATATAAACAATTATAATATATTTATAGGGGTTTTAGGACCCCTAGGGACATATGTTGTAATGAAATATGTCAAAAGGGGTCATATGGTATCCAATGACCCCTTTTAACCCATATGAACAAATGAAATTATAAGACCCTAGGGGTTCTAGGACCACTAGGGGCATATATTATAATGAAATGTGTCAAAAGGGGTCATAGATGATCTTATGATCCCTTTCAACCCACACATAAAATTATAATGTCCCTAGGCGTCTGAGAACCCCTAAGAAAATATATTATAATGAAATGTATTGAAAGGGGTCATAGGTTATCCTATGACCCCTTAAAAATAAAATAGGTCCCTAGGGGCTCTAGGACTTGTAGAGACATATGTTTTCATGAAATGTGTTGAAAGAGGTCATAGGTTATCCTATGACCCCTTTCGACCCATATGAAAAATTATAATATGTCCCTAGGGGTCTTAGGACTTATAGGGACATATGATGTAATGAAATGCATCAAAAGGGTTCATAGGTTATCCTATAAGACCTTTTGACCCATATGAACAATTATAATGTATTCCTAGATGTCTAAAGGCCCCTAGGGCCCCTGAGGACATATATTGTAGTGAAATATATCGAAAGGCTTCATAGGTTATCTAATGACCTCTTTTGACCCATATGAACAATTATAATATGTCCCTAGGGATCTTAGGACTCCTAGGGACACATATTGTAATAAAATGCACTGAAAGAGATCATTTTTTATATTATGACCCCTTTCGACCAATATGAAGAATTATAATTTGTCCCTAGGTGTCTTAAGACCCCTAGGGACATATTATCCTAAAATGTGTTGAAAGGGATCATAGGTCATCTTATGACTCCTTTCCACCCATATGAACAAAAGAAATCCCTAAGGGTATATGTTTTCATGAAATGTGTCGAAAGGGGTGATAGGTTATTTTATCACCACTGTCAACCCATATGAACATTTATAATATGTCCTTGGGGGTCTTAGGACCCCTAGGGACATATATGGTAATTAAATGCATTGAAAGGGGTCATAGGTTGTCCCATGACTTGTTTTAGCCCATATGAACAATTATAATGGGATGTGTCAAAAGGGGACATAGGTTATCGTAAAACTCGTTCCAACCCATATGAATAAAAGAAAAAGGTTCCTAGGGGCATCTGTTATCATGATTTTTTTTGAAAGTATCATATGTTATCCTATGACCCCTTTTGACTGATATGAACAAATGAATAGGTTACTGTTCGATCCATAGAGCCCCTATCACTTGGTTTAATTTACTTTGTAATAACCTTAGTTCATTGGTGGATCATTGCATAACTTTCAAAATACTAAATTTGGCATAATATCATCCACTCTCTTAGCTCTAGATGGGTAGGTGAACCCTAGTGACACCCCTATTGCATCCATAAAGAGCTTAGAACATTATTTGAATTCGGCACAATGATTTCACCTAATGCAAAAACTTGTAGTGTACCTCAGTTCATTGGTGCATCACTTCATAACTTTCAAACCACTAACTGTAGAATCAAATAACTAGTACTGATAGCTCTAGATGGGTAGGTGAACCCTAACAACACCCATGTTTAATCCATGAAGAGCCTAGAACATTCACGATAACTTGACACCGAAGTTTCCCCAAGGTGCACTAAGTACACTTGGAGATTGATAGTCTAAGGGTCATAACTTAGAAGATTGTGAGGGTTATTAGTGATTTTTCAAGATCTATAGAATAGTGATGCCAAAGTATAAAAAAACCTCTCTTAGTTTGGAGAGATCACATTTGGCACAATGATCTTGCTCGATGCCAAAACTTGCAGTGTACCTCTATTCATTGGTGCATCACTGCATAACTTTCTAACCACTAACTGTAGCATCAAATTGTCAACATCATTTTCTATAGATGGGAAGATGAACCCTAGTGACACCTCTATTCCATCTAGATAGAGCCTAGGATGTGCATAACAGTTGAACCAATAAAAGTGGGTTACACTTTTTCAGAGGAAGAAATTCCTTCAAAATTGTGCAACTATGAATTTTCCATCTATTAGTTTCAATAGAAAGTTTTTTTAAATTTTTGATAGAAACTATTTAGTTTCTATCGAAACTAAATAAAATACAAGTTTCTATAAAAAATTTTCATGCCACGTAGTTTCGATTGGAACTACATAGCTAGTTTCGATTGGAACTACATAGCTAGTTTTGATTGAAACTAACAATGTAGATCTGATCAAAACTACCATGCTCAACTGAGGTTTTTTAACTATGGTCTTAGGCTTACTAGTTTCAATCAAAACTAGTACATAAATTTTTGATCGAAACTAACAAAAAATTGAAATGTAAATAGTTTGATTGCAACCCTACATGTCATTTTTGACAGTGGGGCTACAGACAGTTTCAATCAGAAGCGTAGTGTAGAGAAGGGCATTTAAACCTATCAAACATTGAAAAAGGAATATTTTTCCCATTTTTAACCCATTTAAAATGATTTTAGTTTCATTTTACATGTTTTTTGTTTCATTTTATATGTTTTTAGTTTCATTTTATATATGTTTTTTGTATGTATGTATGTATATATATATCATTCATGTATGTATATATCATGTATATATATATATATGCATATATATACTATGTGTACATACATGCATATATTTATATGTATATGCACATGTGTATATGTATATATATACACATGAACATATATATGTTATATACATATCATATATATGTATATATGCATATGTATGTATACATGCATATATATACATGCATGCACATATGTATATGTGCATATACACACATATATGTATGTATACATACATATTATGGATATACACATACATTTAATTTTTTAATGTACACACATAAACTTGTAATATATTAAAATTTAAGTTCATATATATACATGTGTGTGTCTATTTGTGCGTTTAAATCTTCAATTTATCCCTAATAATGATTTCAATGAACTAACACTAGCTTGAGTTCCAACCTATTAGGTCATGATATGAACCCTAATATAAACTTCACCTCAAGGTCCTCACTCCAATCTTAAGTTGAATTAAAGCTTGACTAAAACCTAATACAAAAAATAAATATAACCACAATCCTAACCCTAAATGTCATGTAACACAATGCTAACCCTCATGTAAATTTAATCCTAATCTTAACTCTAAACAATATATATTTACCATAGAATTGACCTTGATTCTAACCATAACCATAAAATCTAAATCGTAGTTCCATAATCCTACAAGTGTTTAATCTTAGTCATGTAGGCTATACCATAACCATAATTATATAACTATTTAGATCTAATTTCAGTATGACCCTAAACATAAACCTTTAAACCTAAACTTATATCATTTTAACCAAAAATTTATTCCTAAACCTAACCATGATGTGAAGATTTAACTATAAATTTTTGCAGAAAGATCCTCACTTCTTAACCCTAAAAAACCCTAATATGAATCCTAGCTAAAACTTTAATCTAGAGATTTACACTAACCCTAAACATTTAATCCTAAAGATCCTTAAACATTATATTAACCCTAACATTGATAATTTATCTCTTGTATATAAATATAGGGGTCAACACATCCTAGTGAGTATATTGATAGTCACTCTTCAAACCGCACTATGAGGAGATGTCATGATGATAGTCATGCACCTGGCGATCTATAATGTTTTTATATATACAATAGATAATTTTATCCAAACTTTCATCCAGAGAGATTATTTGATCTATACTTTCATCCATATTATAATTTTTTTTGTCATTTATTATTTAATCTAGACTTTCATCTAGATTATACATGTTTGATGATTATGTTAGATTATGTTAGACTATGTTCTTTTACATGTTAGATTATGTTGGATAATATTCTATTATGTTGGAAATTATGTTAGATTAAATGTTATATTGTGTTGGATTATGTTAGAATAATGTTCTTTTACATGTTAGATTATGTTGGATAATGTTCTATGAGGTTGGAAATTATGTTAGAATATGTTGGATTATGTTCTTTTACATGATAGATTATGTTGGATAATGTTCTATTATGTTAGAAGTTAACTTTACATAATTCCTAATTAGTTATATAATTTCTAATTCCTAATAATACAAGTGATATTTAGATATGATTTAAGTCTAGTCCTAATTTCATCCCCTTAAGACAAGTGCTCAAATTTCTTTCCCTCAAGGCACCTGTCCTAATAAATTTCCTACAAGTTGCTAATTTGTATAATTAGTTACAAATCACAATTTAAACTTACAAGTTAAATGAAAGAGTAAAAGCAATATATAATTAGTTTAAGTCCTAATTTCATCCCTTAAGACAAGTATCCAATTTTTTCCCCCTCAAGGCACATGTCCTAATTAGTTGCATACAAGTTCCTAATTTCTATAATTAGTTACAAAATTTCAATGAAATAATTAAAGTTATGTATAATTAGTTCAACCAAATTTCAAATTGAAAATGATCAAGTTAAATCAAATTTCAAATTTCAACTAGTTCAACCAAATTTCAAAATGTTCAAGTTGTTAGAATTGTTTTAGAATAACCAAGGGGAGGGGGAGGGTGAATCAGTTATTCAAGGTCCAAAATTGACTAATCAAACTTTTTCACTAATTATAGTGAACCCATGCAAACTACCATGCATCCAAACTTAAACCTTCTTCTTAGCAATTTACTGTAAATCAATATGCAAAAATGAAACACATGAAATTAACACATAACACAGTCATTTACATGGAAACCCAATTTGAAAAAACCACCAGTAACATGCTACCTTCTTTCTCACTCTTTTGAAGTGATGCCCTATTAAAGGCTTACCCTATTCAAGGCTACAAAACATTGTTAGATGTGACCTTGTTAAAGGATTTCAACACCCTATTAGGAGTGTGCCTGGTTAAAGGACTTTAGAAAATTCAACTTGGAATGTCACCCTATTAAAGGATTTCTCAATGGATGTTAGACCAACCTAAGTCCATAGGATTTTTCTCAACTGATACAATTGTAAGAGAATAACAATTAAGGGCTTTTTGACTTGATACAACTTACAACTCAACCTTGCTGACTTCAGATCAAAATTTAGCTCACAAATTTTCTTGGCTTTCTATTTCTATAGCTCTGACAACTTGTCCTCCCTTCAAGATCTGTCTCCTTGAGTTTTCTACTCATTGTGCCAATATAATCTCCTTTCTATGGTCACTTAATTGAATCAGAGTCTCTGTGCTCTATTCTTCCTCATTGTGTCTTCTTCTTGACACTTCACATTATAGCTTGTCAGAGAAACTTTGATCATTTGGCCTATAACTCCTTATGTAAAAGTCTATAATTCATTTCTTGCCCTTACTTCCTGCTCTTTGATTTGAATTGATTTGGAAAGATATGATGTAGCTTTCCCTCCAATTTTTTTCTTCTAGGAACATCATGTTAAATCCACCTATATTCACCTAAAAACAATTAACATGAAATTTTGTGACACCAAATCATTGTCCTTATCTTCTACCTAGTTCACAAAATTTAATGTAACAACCTTATCAGCTTAGATCTAGAAAATATTTGACTTTTCAAATAATGCAGTAGCTCAACACTATTGAAATATTGGTGGTCGACACATATTGTGTTACTTGACACCTGAACACTGCTCGAGACCCACTATGGATTCACTCAACATCTATTGGAGTTTATTGATGCTCAACACATACTACATTTTCCTTGCTCGACACCTAAAGTTTTCTTGGCTCCAACTGATTGCTGGGCATTTGAACACTTTTACCCAACACACACTAGATTTAGCATGTGCTCAACACTGACTGAGAATTCTACTCAGCATGAACAAACTTGCTTGGCAACCACTAATGAATTTAGTCAAGTTTTGTAGACATCCTTGTTACAACTTATTCTTCTAATGTTTCTAAGTGTGATCGACCTCTATATCTTTGAGTATATTAACAATACATCATTTTACCATTGTCTTAACTAATCCTTATACTTCATTACAACATGATAACTCAACCTTTCTGTTAGATGCTTTTGTTACCTCTTATTGATTCACTCCTCCTCATTAATCAACTAAGTGATAGTACTTGGATCATATAAGAAATTGTCATTCTAGAAAATAGCAAGTTTGACATCAATGACAAAACAATGATTGAAAATATTCTTTATCAACTTCATCATTCTTCAACAATGATCTTTTTAATCATATTCCAACAATATCCCTCTTTGGCATTGATGGAAAACCAAACTGATCAACTAACCAAGCTGATCAACCTAGTTACCATAATACTAATATGTCAAAAAGAAAACTTGTTGTCATTTCATATCTCCCACTTGGTATCATATCTCCTTCTTTGTTGATACAAACTATTTCCTTTGATCTGTCATCCTGATTTCTTTGCTTCTTCTTCTCCCTCTTAGCTGCAGTTTCTTTTCCCTCTGTATGTTTGATCCTCTATTTCTCCCTCTAACTGATTAGTTTCTACTATCTCTCCCTTTGATCTTTTATATCAAATTCTACTATTTGATTAGTTCCATATCTTCTTCTGATCTTCCATTATTGATCACTTTCTACTATTTCTCCCTCTTTGACAATAATGCCAAAGATGTAGCATCTTTGATTATGTTGATATAGACTTTGAATCTTCCAATCTTCTCCCTCTATCACCATGCTTGTGACTGATTTGGGATTTCAGCACTTTAGTATCCCCTACATCAACTTTCATTATTTCATCAATCAATATTTTGATGCAGGCCAAATCTGCTGTTGCTCAAATAGCTTGAGATAGGGGTTTTACCCCTAACTTACCTCTAAGATACTCAAAATAATCTTTAGGTAGTGGTTTTGTGAAGATATCAGCAATTTTTTCCTTTGAGTGGATGTATTCCATCTTCATTTGTTTGTCTTCCACTAGTTCTCTTACATCGTGATACTTGATTGCAATGTGCTTAGTTTTTGCATGCATCACAAGATTCTTAGATATGTTGATGGCACTTGTGTTATCACAATAGAGTATCACTAGCTTAGTTATATCCTCTTTCAGTCCTTTCAATAAGTGCTTTATCCACATAATATTAGTACAATTGATGGCAACTGCAACATACTCTTCTTCAACTATGGACTATGAGGCACAAGTTTGTTTCTTGCTAGTCTAGGTGATTAGCCTCTTTCCTAAGAAGAGTATTCCTCCACTAGTACTTTTTATATCATCAATGTTTCCTCCCCAATCTGCATCAGTGTAGGCATTCAACTCAAAATTTTCACTCCTCTTGTAGTACAAACAAAAATCATCTATCCCTTTCAAATATCTCATTATTCTTTTTACTGCCATAAGGTGATTTTCTCTTGGATTAGCAAAAAATCTTGCTACTATCCCAACAACCAATACAATGTCTAGTTTGCTATGTGCAACATACTAAAACTTACCAATCATGGACCTAAACATTGTCTAATTGACTTTAGCAAACTCATCATTCTTAGATAGCTTGTGTCCTATTACCATTGGTGTGCTAATAGGTTTGGAATCCTCTAAACTAAATTTCTTGAGTATCTCTTTGATATACTTTGATTGGGTCACAAATATACCATGTTGCAGTTGATGCACTTGTAATCTAACAAAGAACTTCATTTCTCCAAACACTGACATTTCAAATTCATGTTTCATATTGTCAGCAAAATCTTTTCTTAGTACTTCTTTTCCTCCAAAAATTATATCATCCACAAATATTTCTGATATTAGGATATCCTTACCTTCTTCTGATTTGATGTACATGTTGCTGTTGTCATTTATTCTTTCAAAGCCTATCTTCACCAAGTATTTGTGAAGTATCTCATACTAATATCTAGGATCTTGTTTCAACCCATGGAGAGCTTTGTGCAGCTTGCAAACCTTATCTTTTTTTTTTTCATCAACAAAACCCTCTGGTTGCTCTATGTAGACTTCCTCCTCTAGTATACCATTTAGAAATGATAACTTTACATCCATTTGGTAGACTTTGAAACCTTTATAGGAAACATATGCAAGTAGAGTTCTAACTCCTTCCATTCTTGCAATAGGGGAAAATGTTTCCCCATAATTCAATCCTTCTTCTTGTGCATAGCCTTTGCAGACTAGTCTAGCCTTATTTTTTGTGATCTCACCATTTTCATCTAACTTGTTTCTAAACACCCACTTGGTTCCAATCAAATTCTTATCTGCTGGTCTTGGAACTAGAGTCCAAGTCTTGTTCTTCTCAATTTTCTCTATCTCTTCTTCCATTGGTTTGTACCAATCATCATCTTGTAGAGCATCATTCACTATCCTTGGTTCAATCTTGCTAAGTAGACATGTCTCACTTCTAAGTTTTCTTCTTGTCATTGGTCTGGCCTCTTTGTCACCAATGATCTATTTTGCAGGATGGTGCCTTCTCACATACTTTGATAGCCTAGGTTTAGTCCTTGTTTTTATCTTTGGTCTTTTAGCATCAGAGTCACTATGCACATCTATATCAAGTAACTCTTCATCTCTTTCATATGTGCTGATTTCAAAATTAGAATGTGTATTTCCTACATTTTGCAACTCAATATTTATTGGCTATGACTCAGTAGATACTAAAATTTGTTGTTGATTCCCAATTTGATTGGCATCCTCTTCTTCATCAGGCATTCCTTCATAGAAGTATATAAAGGATTTGTATTCTTCTAGTTTCTTGGTAGATTCATTATTTTGAACTTTTGCATGCTCATCAAAATTTACATTTGCACTTTCCACAAGTTTGTTAGTGTTAGTATTTAAACACTTGTAAGATTTGCTTCTAGCAGAATAACCAAGGAATATGCCTTCATTACTTTTTGCATCAAATTTTCCATTCCTAGAATCTTTAAGAAGATAGAACTTACATCCAAGCACTTTGAAATGTTTAACATTAGGTGAGTGACCATACCATAGCTCAAAAGGTGTTACATTAGTACCTTCCTTGATTTGAACTCTATTGAGGGTGTAGATTGTCGTACTTATAGCTTCTCTCCAATACTTAAGTACAAAAATCTTTTCTATCATCAAGGTTTTGGCACAGTCAATCACTGATCTATTTCTCATTTTTGCTATACCATTCTATGGTGGAGTTCTAGGTGTTGATGTTTGCCTTTTGATTTCTCTATCACTGCAGAATACTTCAAAATCTCTTGATGTGAACTCACCTCCTTTGTTAGATCTTAGGAATTTAAAGCTTCTTCCCATTTACTTCTCAACTCTGGCTAGGTACCTCTTAAACATTTGGAATGCATTAGAATTTTTCTTTAGGAAAATGAAAGTCATCATTCTTGAGTAGTCATCCACAAATAACATGATATAACTATCTCTTTTGTAGCTTTGCACTTCAATTGGACCACATAAGTTAGTATGAACTAACTCTAGTACTTATTTGGAAGTATAGGTCTTACTTTTGAAGCTAGACTTTGTCATCTTCCCAAGTTGACACTATTTGCACATTGTGTTGTTAGGCTTCTTCAATTTTGGCAATCCCTTGACTTTCTTCATTTTGCTGATGTTGATCAGATTGTGAAAATTCACATGGCATAGCCTCTTATGCCATAACCACACATCATCAAGTCTTACAAAAGACAAGAATCATCTTCCATATCTAGATAAAAGAAGTTACTCCTAGTTTGGTCACCCTTTCCTATCAAATGTCCATTTGAGTCATAGATTTTGGCAGTTTTGTTTCCAAATTCTACGTTGCATCCTATATTGCCTAACTATGACTCACTCAACATATTATAATTTAGATCTTCAACATAGTATACATTATCACATGATATCTTCTCTATAATTTTAATGCTAACTTTTTCCTTTTATTAGACATGGAGCATCATTTCCAAATCTAACACTATTACCATCATATTGAGTAAAGGTGATAAACTTACTTTTGTCTCCAGTCATGTGATGAGGGCATCCACTATCTATGATCCACTTATCATTCTTGTTGACATAGATTACTAGTGCTATTGCCTCATCTTCATCTGACTCATCTTTCATGGCTACATAGACAACTTCATCATCATTCTCATCAAAATCTTCTTCAGAATCTTCTTCAATTATGCTGAAACTGTTCTCAAGAAAGACCCAAATCTTTCTACTTCAGAAGGACTTATTCATCTTGCTGTAGAGATTGCCATCCAACATAAGTCACTAGAAATTTCTTTGAATAATTGGGATGCAACTCTCAAGATGATTATGAAAGTAAACAACACATTTTTGGCTAAATATGGTCTTAACCCTTAAACATTCTTTGACATAAGTGTCAAAAAAGGGGGAGAAAAGAGAAATAATAGGGGGAGATACAGATATTATGAGATGAATTAATGGGGAGAAAAGATACAAAGGAGGACCTTGATATACATATAAGGCATAATCAACTCAGGGGCAGTTACAAAATTTTTGAGGTATATATTGTAAGATTGTCAGTTACAAATTTTGATCAAGTTTTCTTTAAACTTTGTATATACCAATCATATTAGTAAATGTACTCATAAGGTTAGTTAAGAGTTGTTTTCACTCATGTCAAAGGGGGAGATTGTTAACCTTATAATGGTTTTTGACACTTGAGTGCCAATACACTTACCTACTTTCTATATTGGAGCCGAGTACACCATGCATGCCAAGCAACAACAAATTCTGAGTTAGGAAAGACTTTAGATGTCGAGTGAAGATTAGATACTGAGTGTTAACAAGTGCCGAGTGAAGATCAGATATCGAGTGTTAACAAGTGCCGAGTAACATAAGATGCCGAGTGTTAACAAGTGTTGAGTAACATAAGATGCCGAGTGTTAACAAGTGCTGAGTAACATAAGGTGCTGAGTGATACAATTTTTTTTAGGTGCCGAGCTATCTAGGAAACAACATGTGCTGAGTATCAACAATACTTCAGGAGCCGAGTAACTCAGAATATCAGCATAAGAGTTTGTAATTGCACAAACTATGATGCAAACAATTTTTGCAGCTGACATAAGGTAAATCTCGAAGGATTTAATGATAAGATCAAATCTTTTATTTTTCCTATGCAATCTACATGCAACCAATAAGAAAAATGATGAAGGCATGCAACCAATAGAAGAAGTGCAAATAATAAGCAGAAAATGAAGATTGAATATGGATCGTAGATCCATACCTAACGCTAAATTCTCAAATGTCTTTATAAGGAAGAGAAAATTTCATTGTAAAAAAAAAAAGGAGAAGGAGTGAGTGGACATACAAGGGTGCACAAGGAAATCTATTTTTAGAAGCGAGGGTTATCAAATCACAAAAGGATCAAGATCAGAGAAAGCAGAACAGGTGCCTGCATTCAACAATCAAGGATTGTAATCTATCAGGTTCATTATACCTAATACTTTCTAGCAATTGTATTAGAATGAAAATCCTGTGGTGATAGGTTAGCTTAACAGCTACTTTGTAGATCCTTTAATTAGGTAATTAAATCCTTTAACAGGGTGACACTTCATGTAAAGTGTTTGAAAAGCCTCTAACCAAGTCACTATTAATATAGTGTAAAGCCTTTAACAGGGCAGGCCTTTAATAGGGCAAACCATCAGAAGTGGTTGAACAATATTGCTGCAGTAATTTTTGTGGGTATCATCCCCACCCAGTTTTACCTTCTTATTCCTGGAGGGTTTCTGGGTTACTAAATTCCAGTGTTATGAGTTGTTGATGCATGTCTTAGTTTCATGTTTACTTGATGTATTTACATGCATGCAATTTACTTTCAATTAAAAGTTTTATTGGTTAAAGTGTGGTACTTTTGATTCACCCCCCCTCTCATAAGTATTCTTTCCATATTTGAATATTCCAACAATTGGTATCAGAGCATCCAGATTTTCACAAGGAAAAGCCTAACAGCTTGGAGGAAAAGATCTAAAGATGGAAGCTTTCAAACTTGGGAAGATCATTGAAAATCAGGTGATAGATGTGCAACTTGCTCTGCTTAGCCTGGAGGAATTTAGAAACAAGTTGAGAAACACATTAATAAAAAGGAAGGATCTAGCCATAGCTGAAAATGATATACACTACAAGGAGATTGATACCACCAACATATTTTCCAATGGAGCTACTAAAGAGTTTGATGCAGCAATAGCATAACTGATGGAGAAAAATAAAGTTCAAGCAGATGAGATAAGATCTCTCAAGATGGAACATGAGTCACAGGCCATAATGATATGTGAAATCACTAAACACAAGAAATGATTAGTTGAAGATAAAGTTATGATGGAAAATGACAAAAGAAACCTTGCATATAGACTTGAAGAAAAATGTACTGAATTGACAAGGATCTCAAACATGCAGATGGATACACTTGCCCAAATGATGAACCTTTATCATGAACTCAATGTGAAAGATATTGAGATCTCTACTTTAAAGATGCAGAATGAACAAATGTAGAATGAATTAAATAGAGAAAAAGAGGTAGTAGAGAATCTCAACAAGTCAAGTGAAGCTGTCAAGTATTTTGAATAGTTGCTAAAATCCCCAAAATCTGCCCATGATACATCAAGACTAGGATACAATAGAATTGAAGTTGGGGAATCATCAAAGAGTGCTAAACAAAGAAGTGATAAAGGTAAGAATTCAAAACCCACTTGTCATAACTGTAATAAGAAGGGGCATACAGAAAATGTGTGTAGGAGTAGAAGATTCAATCAATCAAACACACCCAAAAATAAGAGTTTCTGTCACAAGTGCAACATGCAAGGACATATGACACAAAATTGTAGATCCAATGTCACAAGGACTTAGAGATTTGATGGACATTGTTATAATTGCAAAAAGTATGGACATAGGGCATTTGAGTGCAGATCAAAACCTATGTGGACATCAAACAAACCAGCAAAAATAGAAGGGAATGAAAGTCATTATCATTGGGATTACAATACTAGGTATAGTTGTCATTATTGTCAAGAATATGGACATATACCACAGAACTGCATAAGAACACATTTCAGAGGAAACTACAAAAGATGGTTGAATCAAACTACATGTTTCAGTTGTTTGAAAATTGGTCATATCAACAAAAACTGTTCTACAAGATCAAAGGCACCCAAGACTGAAGAAAACAAGGGAAAAGGAAAAATTGATGTCGAAAAGATAAGAAGGCAAATGAATAAGACTTGGAAAAAGAAAGATGAGTGCAACACATCAAGTGGAGGGATCACTTCACCCAATGGGTCAAGTGATCACACCTCATCAAACTAGGCATAAGAAGTATACTGGAATGATATACAAAGCTATATTTGACATCAGTCCTAAGACAAAGAAGCCATGCTAAGTATAAATCTGCATGAAATAAGATGTCAAGACAAAATCTAAATGTTGTTGCTAGAATATCTTTGGATGCCAAGTTAAATTCCAACACATGCCGAGCTCCTAATAGCGACCAAGCTGATAACTGATGCCGAGTTGGTTAACTCCAATGGAAGTCGAGTAAAAGTGGAAATATAGTTCAAGTCGAGTTAGGTTAAAATTTTTTCAGAAGCCAAGTTGGCAACTGAGAATTTAATGCGATGGAAATAGGGTATATTATCGTGATTTCAATCAGTTTTACTCATCGTGATCAAAGAGCAAAGAAGAAGAAAGAGAGCTGAGCAGATTCATAGCAAGAATCTAGCATTTCAAGCAAATTTCAACCTCATTCAACACATTTTTCATCGATCTCAAGGTATTTTCATTTGTGCCAAGCTACGTAGTTTCGTATCTTTTTATTGTAAAAACCCTAGTTGCATAAATGGCATCAAGTTCAAAGAAAATTGGGGATAAAGAAACATTTGAAGTTTAGTTAGTTTCAAATGAGATCAAGCAACCTGATTTTTGACCCATTCCCAAAGTTGCCTACAAAAATGACCCAGCCGGTGCTCTCTCCCAAATTCCCCCAAAAGTTGTAATGGTCCAAGACATGAGAAAGTGTTACAATTGTAAGATAGGTGCCCTAGGAGACATGGAAATAAGACAAGCATTTGAGAAATTGTGTGTAGATGGAGTCTTAAAAGATGAATTCAAAATCGTTGAAAGAAAGGGTTTAACCTGGGTTTTGAGCCTTCCCGCCATATTCAAAATAGAATGGGTTAGACTTGTGCTGAGCAGAATTCATGGTGGAAATTTGTGGTTAGAAGATACTCCCATCAAATTATCAAAAGAAATCATACATAGAGTAACAGGGTACCCAACCCTAGACCGGTTCAAAACTTTGAGAAGTGAATCAAAGGAGGTTATTGAAAAGAACACTGGTGCCCAGTGGAACAAAAGAGGAATGACAATTCACACCATACAGGATCCTCTAGTTGAGTTTTTTGTTAGAGTCATCGCCCATAAATTCTACCAATCCAATAGACTCAATAGTGTACCATGTATTGTAGTAGATGTAGGCTACAAATTGGTGAAAAAGGATCATACTTATGATCTTGCAGAATTGCAACTACAACAGATCAATGGAAACCTAGCTGCCATAAGAAGAACAAAGGGCACTCAATGTAAATTTGGAACAATCCTAGTTTGCATATTCTTTTATGTTTAGAATGAGTTTCCTTCTTTTGGAAAAGTGGCATGGAGGAATGACCTAACCATCATTGCCCAAATTAATGAATATATAGAGAAAATGGGAGAAAATTTTGATACCTTGATGACAAGCTATTTTGAGGATTTCAAGAAATCCATGAAGCAAAGATCAAGGATACCAGTTTCTTTAGTGGAAAAACATACTAATGATATATGTTTCTTAGTTGACATTGATTTTACCTATATTCAAGTAGTAATACCAAGGGTAAGATGGCTAAGGCCATTTGGATATGAAATTAATATTGATGAGGCATCTGCAGCAATAACTGCATTATTGACAGAAGAAACAGATAAAAGTGCTCCACATTTTCACACTTATGATGTGGTAAGATCAAATATAAACATGGAATTAAAAACTACTTCCACATAGAAGAAGAAAGACAAATTATTAAAGAAGATTAAGAAGAAATTTGGTAAAGAAATTGAGGCTGAAGCAGAAGAAGAAGAAGATGATAGTGATGATGAAGATGAGCAAGAACAAGGGCCAATGGAATTAACTCAAGATCTTGGAGAAGACAAGGAGGAAGGTGCAGAGGAAGAGGAAGCCAAGGAAGCACCAACTGAAGCTAAGCCAAAGAAAAGAAAGGCAACAGAATAGCCTCCAGCTAAGCCCAAATCAAAGAAAACTGCCACACCATCACCTTAAAAACCAACAACATGAGCAGCAAAAAGGGCCTCCAATCAAAAGGCCAAAGAGGAATTTACAGAGAAGAAACAAATCAAGGAAACACAAGAAGAGCTGAGGAAAAGAAGAAGATATGTGGCTCAACCTAACACCGATGAAGAAGACCAATCTAAAAAAGTAAGCCACTCTTTAGTTGATACCTTATGTAAAAAGATAGGAAATGGTAACTTAAGTAATTTAAATAAAGTTGATTTCAATAAATTTACGAAAGAAGAACAGAAAAAGATAGAAGAAATAGTTTATGGAATGATGGCATAGTTCAAGTACGCTCCACTTGAATTAGATGGACAATTGCCAAAAGAACTGTCAAAAATTGTAGAAGACAGATGGCATTTCTGTTTGAAAATGGAGAAGGAGATGAGGGAATCAACCCTAGCAAGTGTATTGCTGGATTTGACTAAGGAACAAGTAAAGAATGCAGTCAAAAGGAAAAATAATAGGTTTACACCTAAATACAGGGCATTCTTCGTACTCCAAAATAGGATGGAATAAATTGTTCAAAGAACAATGAAACCATGGAAAAACTTGTACAAAAGGATTGAAGATTTTCTTGAAGAAGAATACAAGGAAGAAGCTGCTGCATCAATAGAGGAGAGGAGAAAAAGGAAAGAAGAAGAACAAAAGAAAAGAGAAGAAGAGAAGAAGGAAGAAGAAAATAAAGATGGAGAGGAGGAAGAGACACAAAAATAGGATATAATGGGAACAACTGAGCAAGAGTAGCAACCAGATCAGAGTGTGCAAGACACACAATTGCCACCTCCCAACCCTCCTCAAGCATCCATCTCACCTGCAGATACTGTAACTATTAATGATGTTCCTGATACTTCTGGTTAGAATATCAATCCATTAACTATAGAAGATCTTAAAAGAATTCTTGACCAATCTACCCAACAAGCAATATTATGTGCAGATCCAGTATTGGTCAGTATGGATGAATTGCAGAAACTAGTAGAAAGTATAGTCAAAGATAAGGTGAATCCACAAGAACCACCTTCTATCATCTCGACAACTACTAGTAGTCAATTTCAAATGCCAACAAGCATAGTTGATGTTGCAACATAGAAGCCAAGTGCAACAGTAGAAAAAGGAACATAACAAACAGGACAAACTATTACATCTGATCCTACAGCACAAACACGAGGTGCACTTCCCAAGATTACAATAATTGATCATGGTAGACAGAAGGAGGAGGAAACAGTGAAAACCCCTAAAGAAAAGGAGGCAATACAAACATTAATAGATTTTCTTACCTCAGGAACTCCTTCACACCAGCCATTGCAAATATCTGTACCAACATCTAGTACTACTAGAGTTGCAAGGGTACTTCACTATGGAGACCCTGAATTAGATGAGGAGATAGTCATACTAGGCTATGACTCAAAAACAATAATCATTGATAAAATCAATGAGGTGCAAGAAGGATTGAATAGGAGGAAAAGATAGGAGATACTCAGGAAGGAGTATAAACAAAAGCAAACACTATATGAAATTAAGGACATCTTTATGGAAGCCTTTAGTTTGCAATCACCAGATGAGTCAAAGCATATCACAGAGCAATTATCAGATATTATTGACCAAGTGACAAATGAAGACCTAGAAACAAATGCAAAACTTATGGAATGGTCAGAGAGAAAATTCCAAGGAAAAGTAAATGAACAAATATCAAGTCAAATTGCACTTTCACAGATTGAATTAGCAAAGCTCATTGACAAAGTGAAAAAGGTACTTGAGAATATATTCTCATTGTACAAAAAGTTGTGTGATTTTTTGTACCTCACACAAGAGACAAGCCAAAAGATACTGAGCCTGGAAAGAAATTTAAACATTTCAAGCATGCAACTACCAAATGATCCAGCTCAAAGTGAGAAGCATTTTGCTCAATCGATTCATAGTCACAAAGAAATAGCTATTTTAATAGCAGATGAGGCTAATATCAAGGCCAAACTAATACAACTCCAGCACTCCATTACCCTACATTTAGAATTACTCCATAAAGAGCAAGTATATGCTGAAACTATTCTCAAGAAAGACCCAAATATTTCTACTTCAGAAGGACTTATTCATCTTGCTACCGAGACTGCCATCCAGCATAAGTCACTGGAAATTGCTTTGAATAATTGTGATGCAGCTCTCAGGATGATTATGGAAGTAAACATCACATTTTTGGCTAAATATGGTCTTAACCCTTAAACATTCTTTGACATAAGTGTCAAAAAAGGGGGAGAAAAGAGACATAATAGGAGGAGATACAAATATTATGAGATGAATTAATGGGGAGAAAAGATACAAAGGAGGAACTTGATATATAGATAAGGCATAATCAACTCAGGGGGAGTTACAAAATTTTTGAGGTATATATTGTAAGATTGTCAGTTACAAATTTTGATCAAGTTTTCTTTAAACTTTGTATATACCAATCAGATTAGTAAATGTACTCATAAGGTTAGTTAAGTGTTTTTGTCACTCATGTCAAAGGGGGAGATTTTTAACCTTATAATGGTTTTTGACACTTGAGTGCCAATACACTTACCTACTTTCTATATTGGAGCCGAGTACACCATGCATGCCGAGCAACAACAAATGCTGAGTTAGGAAAGACTTCAAATGCCAAGTGAAGATCAGATATCGAGTGTTAATTAGTGCCGAGTGAAGATCAGATACCGAGTGTTAACAAGTGTCGAGTAACATAAGATGCCGAGTGTTAACAAGTGCCGAGTAACATAAGATGCCAAGTGTTAACAAGTGCCGAGTAACATAAGGTGCCGAGTGATACAATTTTGTTTAGGTGCTGAGCTATCCAAGAAACAACATGTGCCGAGTATCAGCAATACTTTAGGAGCTGAGTAACTCAGAATATTAGCATAAGAGTTTGTAATTGTACAAACTATTATGCAAACAATTTTTGCAGCCGACATCAGGTAAATCTCAAAGGATTTAATGATAAGATCAAATCTTTTATTTTTCCCATGCAATCTACATGCATCCAGTAAGAAAAATGATGAAGGCATGCAACCAATAGAAGAAGTGCAAATAATAAGCAAAAAATGAAGATTGAATATGGATCGTAGATCCATACCTAACCCTAAATTCTCAAATGTCTTTATAAGGAAGACAAAATTTCATTGTAAAAAAAAAAGAAAAAAAAAGGAGTGAGTGGACATACAAGGGTGCACAGGGAAATCTATTTTCAGAAGAGAGGGTTATCAGATCACAAAAGGATCAAGATCAGAGAAAGGGGAATAGGTGCCTGTATTCAGCAATCAAGGATTGTAATCTATCAGGTTCATTATACCTAATACTTTCTAGTAATTGTATTAGAATGAAAATCCTATGGTGATAGGTTAGCTTAACAACTAGTTCGTAGATCCTTTAATTAGGTGATTAAATCCTTTAATAGGGTGACACTTCATGTAAAATGTTTGAAAAGCCTCTAACTAGGTCACTATTAATACAATGTAAAGCCTTTAATAGGGCATGCCTTTAACAGGGCAAACCATCAGAAGTGGTTGAACAATATTGCTATACTAATTTTTGTAGGTATCATCCCCACCCCAGTTTTACCTTCTTATTCCTGGAGGGTTTCTGGGTTACCAAATCCTAGTATTATGAGTTGTTGATGCATGTCTTAGTTTCATGTTTACTTGATGTATTTACATGCACACAATTTACTTTCAGTTAAAAGTTTTACTGGTTAAAGTGTGATACTTCTGATTCACAACCTCCCCCCTCCCCCCCCCCTCCCCCTTCATAAGTATTCTTTCCATATTTGAATATTCCAAAAATTACCCTTAGAGGTCTTCCACTATCATGGAAACTTTCATAAGAGGTTTAAGCTCTTGTCCTGAACTTCCAAAATTTGATTAGTTAAAGAATGAATTCACTCAAGAGGAGTCCAGATTAGTATCTAGAGGTTTAGTTTCAAATCAAGATGGTGATATCCAAGCATTGTATTCCAAATCAAATAAGAAAAGAAAGTTCAAGCATAACAAGAAGGACAACAAAAAAAAATTACAAATCTCACAAACATTGTGATTGGTCCAAAGTAAGATGTTTCAAATGTGATAAGCTTGGTCATTCCTATACTATGTGCCCTAAAAAATAGAAAATTCAAGCAACATTAGCAAATGTTAAAGAAGAAAATAATGAGAAAATAGATAAAGAAAATTATGCATTTATAATATCTCTCTCAAGTGAGTTAATCTCTAATCACAACACCTAGATCATAGATAGCAGAGCTTCTCATCATATCTCCAGATTTAAGGATAAGTTTGAAACCCTCTCAAATCATGAATCAGAAGAAGTAATTATTGGAGACAATTCCTCTCACCCAATTAAAGGAATTGGTACTTGTTCTATTTGACTAAATTTTTATATCACTCTTCAACTCAAGAATGTTCTATATGTGCCAAGGATCAAAATAAATCTTGTCTCCATCTCCAGAGTTGCTGATCAAGGGTACAAAATTGCATTTCAAGGAGATAGAGTCTTATATTGGACTAAGAACTCATCTATCAAGAAAGCTATATCCATTTGAGTAAGGGATGGAAGTCTTTATAAGCTTTGTAATTATCAAAATCCAAAGTTAAACTTAACTCTTAGTAATGATAAGATAAATTCCATTGAAATATGGCATAGAAGACGAGGTCACCTTAAATTTCAAGCCTTATCTTCTATAATTAAAATTGTATAAGGGCTTCCAAACCTAAAATGAGATCATTCAAATATTTGTAAAGGGTGTGCCTCAGGTAAGAATACTAAACACCCCTTTCCTAATAGTGTTCATAAATCTAAAAACATACTTGAATTGATTCATACAGATCTTTGTGGTCCTATGTATGTCCCCTCCCTTAATCGATGTCAATTCTACGTAATTTTCATTGATGACTACTCTAGAAGGACATGGATCTATTTTCTAAAACATAAGGATTCATCTGAGGTCTTATCCAAGTTTAAAGAATTTAAAGCCTTAGTGGAAAATCAATCAGGAAAAAAGATCAAAACCCTTAGGTCTAACAATGATGGTGAGCTTACATCTGATATTTTTAAGAACTTCTATATTTCTATTGGGATTAAGAGGGAGTGTTTTGTACCTTATAATCCTCAACAAAATGGAATAGCTAAAAGGAAAAATAGATCTATTATTGAGTTAGCTAGGGCCATGTTACATGATCAAAATCTTCATTACTCTTTTTGTGCTGAAGCATCCAATACTACTATCTACATTCAAAATCATTGTCCTCACTCTATATTGGAAAACATCACTCTGAAAGAAGCATTTACTAGTGTTAAACTAGATCTACGTCACCTAAGGATATTTGGATGCCCCATCTATATTCACATACCAAAAGAAAAGAGAACCAAATTAGAGCCTTCCAAGAAAAAGGGAATATTCATTGGTTATAGTGAAAATTCAAAAGGGTACATGATCTACATTCCTAGACAAAGAAAAATTGAGATTAGTAGATATGTCATATTTGAAGAAGACATTGCTTGCAAAATTTCCAGTGATAGTGATGAATCCATTTTAGAAGAAGATCAAGCTACCAAAATTGAGAGGGAGGATAATTCTGACATATCTTTCATGTCTAACCATACAGAATCTGAAAACATCAACCATACCAATAAGAAGAGACCCCTTTGGGCTAGGAAAATGTTAGTTGAAAATCAAGTTGAACTAGATGATGTAATTGAGGAAAGAAAAATAACTAAAAATCAATCCTGTTATGTTGCACTACTATCTAAACTCATAAAATCTAAACCTACCAATGTTAAAGAAGCACTTTCACATAAATCTTGGAAGGAAGCCATGATTGAGGAATATAAATCTATATTGAAGAATGATGTATGGGACATTGTACCAAGACCCAAAAACAAATCTATTATTTCTTCCAAATGGTTGTTCAATATTAAACATGCTCCAGACAACAGTATTGAAAAATACAAGGCAAGATTTGTAGCCCAAGGTTTCTCTCAAAAGGAAGGCATTGATTATGATGAGACTTTTGCCCCTGTTGCCAGGTATACTTTAGTTAGAACAGTCCTAGCTATTGCTGCATCTAAACGATGGAAAGTACATCAAATGAATGTCAAAACAATATTTCTCAATGGGAAGATTGAAGAAGAAGTTTATGTTGAACAACTAGAAGGGTTTAGTATTTTTGATTGTAAGACTCGTGTTTTTAAATTGAAGAAAGCACTCTATGGTATTAAATAGGCTCCCAGAGCTTGGTATGAAAGAATAGATAATCATCTACTTAAACTAAGATATGCCAAAAATGAAGCTAATCCAAATCTATACTTCAAAACTGAAGGTGATGATATGATTATCTTTTTATTATATGTTGATGATTTTCTAATCATAGGTGATGAACATCTTATAGAGAAATGTAAATGAGATCTCTCTACTGAATTTGAAATGAAGGATCTAGGGTTACTTCACTATTTTCTAGGGTTAGAAATCTGGTAGCTAGACAACTATATTATACTTAATCAAGGAAAATATACAATTTATATATTAACCAAGTTTGGAATGTTGGAATGTAAACCACCTACTACACCTATGGAGATAAACCTACACAAAATAAAGGATGATATGAATGAATTTGAAGATGTGGATCCTACCTATTACAGAAAAATTATTGGATCCCTGATGTATCTGGTTAGTACCCATTCTAACATATGTTATGCAACTCATACCTTGAGTTAATTCATGTGTGCACCCAAGAAGATACATTTGCAGGAAACTAAATACATAATGAGGTACCTGAAAGGCACTATTAGAATGAGAATCAAATATGACAAAGTCAATCTTGAGCTAATTGGATACTCTAATTTTGATTGGGTTGGAAGTTCTATTGAGCACAAGAGCACTTTAGGATACTATTTCAGTCTTGGACCCGACATGCTTTCTTGGTCTAGTCGAAAGAAAACTTTAGTAGCTTTGAGTTCTATCAAAGAAAAATACATTGCATCTTCCTTGGGTGCTAGAGAAGTAGTATGGCTATGAAAATTGCTATCAGATCTCTTCAAAGAACATTTGAAGCCCACTATGATTTATTGTGATAATGAAAGCTATATTAAGCTACCTTCTAATCCAATTTTTCATAATTGCTCCAAACATATTGAGATTCCATTTCATTACATAAGAGATATGGTGAATCAAGGAGTTATTCATCTGGAATACATATGTACAGATGAACAAATAGCTGATATCCTTACTAAGCCTCTTGCTAAATTAAAATTGAAACACTTTAGAGAGAAACTTGGTATGATTAATTGTAATAATAAATTTTTGAAATAAAATATATTTCATTTTAGTTTATGCTTCTATTGTTTATTTAGTAGCATTTAATAGGTAATGAAAGCTGACAATCTCTCATTTAAGGGAAATTATTTATAAGGTGATGATCTTGTAAATAATAAACCTTTATGTATATTATGAGAGCATCTCTAGACATTGCTTAAGTGCAAGTAGAGATTATCTATGCATCTCTAGACATTTCTTAAGTGAAAGTAGAGATTATCTGTGCATCTCTAGACATTGCTTAAGTGCAAGTAGAGATTATCTGTGCATCTCTAGACATTGCTTAAGTGCATGTAGAGATTATCTATGCATATCTAGACATTGCTTAAGTGCAAGTAGAGATTAAGTTTGCATCTCTAGACATTTCTTAAGTGAAAGTAGAGATTAAGTGTGCATCTCTAGAAATTTATTAAGTGCAAGTAGACATTCTTTTCATACTATGATAACTATGTGATGATTCTGAGCTATTGATGTTTTCTTCTTCCTAGCTGAAGAGGGAGTGTTAATGTTTTTAGCATTGGAAGAAGCTAAACATAATATACTGATAGTATTGTCATAACACTATTATATGTGTATAAAATATAGGGATCTATACACACATATATGTGTATATATTCTCAATCTACATACACACATATGTATGCATACATCCTTGTATTCTTATACTTGCTATCAATATCTCATAAATCATTGTGTTATACTTGCTCCCTATATTAGTAGTGAATATGTTATTAATGTTGTATCAATAGTGAACATGTTATTAATACTATCTCAAATTATGCTTGTTATCAGCATCACCAACTATATCATTGGCATCTCAGAGTTAATGTGATTTGGCACTAATGTTAGTACCTTATTTTGATTAAGTAAAAGCAAGTTTTAAAGGACTTGAAACTTATACAATAGCAGAGTTCTAGAAATAAGCAAGAGAGAAGAACTGCAGAGAAAAGAAACCAAGACCAAGCATGAAACAAACCTCAAACAACAAAAAGAGGTCACAAATAATAGTGCTAGAAAAAAAAAACAAAAATCCAGCAAAGGAATACCAACCGAACAGCTAAGGAGTATTGATTAGATTCATAGCCTGGTCTACCAAAGAATGCATGATTTCAGCAACAACTTTGACCTCATATTTCCTACTGGTTTCCTCAATCTTCTTTGAATGGTCCCAGGTACACATACTTGGTCCTTGAGAATTAGCCCCCAAGGGAGAATCTTGGTCTTTACCTACCTCATTCTTCTTTAGGAAGGTAGAAACATTTTCCACCATGTGCTTAAGCTATTTGTCCATGCTGCCTAGTCTGGATTCAAGTTTTGACACCTTCCCCTGGACACTACTAATATCCTTGTCCAGAACCCTCTATTTAGCTTCCAACACAGGAATCTTATGCATCAAATTTTTAACTTCTTCAGTATTTCCTATGACCTCCAAGAGCTTGTTAATATGTTGTCCTAGCATTCTTTCCCTTCTCACCATTTTGGAAAATTGTTCCATTTCCTTTTTTAGTAGAAAATTTTTATGCTTTAAGATGCCAATGTCCTTTTGAATAGAGCCCAAGTTTCCAAACATACCTTTAGAAAACCCTAACCCACTATCACCCCCTTCAGATTTAGATCCTTGCTCATCAGTATCAGCATCAGAATCATCTTTAACTTTCTTAGCATTTTTATTGACTTGATAACATATAGGCTTCCTTTTCCTCTCTAGGTGTTGAGCCAAAGGCTCATCATCAGAATGAATACACTCTCTCATCTAGACAAACCTTACCTTTACCTTTACTGCCTCCCCTATTTTTGATGTGCTCGTGAACAATTTCTTCAAAAAAGTCACTTTCCCTCTCCCAATCAGAATCCTCCTTCTCAATATTCTTCTTGTTTTTCTTATTGCTTCCACCAAAACCAATTTTAGGGTTAGCTAGAACTCCTTCAGCCTAATCTTGTGTATCAGAGTCATAGCCTTTTTCTTGAATACTCCCTTTAGTATCTTGATCTTCAACTTTAAAATTCCTTAGTTTCTAGATTTTTTAGATTTGAGCACATTCATGATCAAAACCATAAGCCCTTCATGGCATGCATGTTCCCCAGTTGGGTCATGCTAAATGGCTTGAGTTGAAATGGAAAGAGATTGCAACAGGTAGGAAGGAAAATTCACCCTAATATTATGTTGAAAATGGTTTGCAAGCACAAAGTGATAACCATACAATTTGGTATATCTACCATCCAAAGTTAAATATTCCATAATGACACAGAAAATAAACCACCATAGATGAGACAGAGAAGCTGGGTTAAAGTAAGAAGTACCTATATTAACTAGATAGTTTCTTTCCTGTTCGGTCTCAACAAAATCATCAATTGCCTTGTTCGACATCTTCCTTTCCCTATAAAAATTCATCCCGTCCAAATCCAATCCAGTAGCCTTTGCAATGGTCTCAACCGTAACCTCCATCCTTTGATTCCTGACCAAAATCGAGCCATCCTTCCAAGATTTTACAAACAGGTGCATGATAGCAGGATTATTTCTTTTAAGTCTCTCCATGTAGCTGGTAAAATTTCCACACCTAAGGATATCCCAAACCTCTAGTTTATTCTTCCATTCTGCACAACTAGGTGGTTTGACCCATTTCTACTTCCCTCCATAATCTCTACAACAAACACCCTAAATTGCTCTAATTGAGAAACCCAAAACTCTCTGCAAGATGAGGCTCTGGTTTCCTCACACTAAAGAACCCCAATCACCCCACAATCACCACAACCTAAACACTGATAGAAAGAAGCAACCCATAATCCATGTGAGCTGTCCGCATTTCCAAAAATAATTGCCCACTTCACTACAAAGAGGTAAAAATCATAATTCTGTAACATTGTCATTATTAAAAGATGTTTGTTGGGATTTCCATTTTTCATGCTTGAAAAACTCACAACCATCAGTAGGTAAAGTGGCATATGAATCCCATATATTTTTTTATCATTAAAACATGCCACATTGGAAGCCCAATTGGCTAAGCCATTTGCTTCCCTATAATTATGGGAAATAATGCAATTTTGAAAAGAATTAATAATATCCCCAACCTTAGATATAATGTTACTAATTTTCCATGATGGTGGGTATATCTTCTTTAAGAAATTTATAATGTTGAGGGAATCACCTTCAATCCAAATATTTACTAGATTCAAGTCTTTGGCATACATAAGACTATAAAGAGTAGCTGAGGCTTCTATAACATGATTGGTTTGACACCCCAAAGCTATAGCCATACCACCAAAAAAATCACCATTAGAATTCCTAATCACCACTTCACAACTAGCAAGGCCTAGGTTCCCTTTCGAGGCCCCATCGAAGTTCAACTTAAACCAATTAGTCAAAGGACAATCCCATCTAGCACTTTCCCTTGGGTTAGGATCCTTTGTATCCAGAATCAAGCTCCTTATATTCCAATTATTCATCACCCCCACATCCCAATCATTAGAAGGTTGCTATCCCTTATTGCAAATTTTGATATTTTTATGTAGAAGGACCTTGATTTTATGGACAATCTGAATAGAGTTGGATTCCACTCCTTTGAAGATCCTATCATTACGTTCTTTCCAGACCCCCTAGAAAAGATAAGGAAGTATAAAATACCACAATTTAATAATCAAAGGGTTCTTAGAAGGAGCTTTCCAAGACAAAAAGAACAACTAGATAGTAGCATGAGGGACCCAGTCCATATTCGTTAAGTCCCAAATTTTATCCCAGACCTTAGTAGTAAAGGGGCAATGGAGCATTAAATGATCCACCAATTCCTCATCATTCTTACAAAGAACACATTGATTAACAATGAAGAATCCTATCTTCTTGAGATTATCAAGGGTTAAAATTTTGTTTTGCAAAAGGATCCAAAAAAAGATATTAATTTTAGGAGTCATACCTTTTACCCAAGCCATTGCCCAGAAGGGAACCTCATAATCTTCAAAAGAATTAGCAAAAGCTAACGAAGTAGAGTACACACCACTAGGATCCTTTTTCCAAATTAGAACATCGTCTTCATGGTTTAGACAATAAGCATTCAAGCATTTAGCGAGCTTAGCAAGATTCAAATCCATGCTAAGAAGATTCACCCATGAGTCATTCTTCTAGTAATCACTAACTAGAGTACCAAACTAAGTCTTGCATTGCTCCATAAACCCATTCCATCTTGGATCCTCATAGAGGGGTTAATCCAAAATCCAAATATCTTCCCAAAAAAGTATCTTCAAACCATTTCCAGCCTTCCATTTGACTCCTTTCTTTAAAATGTGTTTAAATTTCCAAGCATTCTTCCAAATCTAAGATACCCCTTGATTAGAATTAGAAAGAAGGAAATGATAAAAATCAAAGTTATTCCAATTAAATTTACAATCCCAAATATTTCTCCATTCCCCCTCTTCCTTATGCCATCTCCAAAGAAGTTTAGCCAATAAAAGTTCATTCATAAAAGAAATCCTTTGAAGCCCAAGCCCTCCCTTCCCCTTAGGAATGCAAACATTCTCCTAGGCAATAAGAGGAAGTCTCTTTTTAGTCTCCATACCTATCCACAAGAAAGTTTTCTATATTTTCTCAATAGCAAGTGCAAACTTTCTTGGGATTTTAAAGACACTCAAAGCATAGAGCAGCACACTTTGGAGGATAGATTTCAAAACAATGACCTTCCCAGCCTAACTAAGGAGGGATTCCTTCTAGCTAGTAAGTTTCAAGTGAATCTTGTCAATTAGAGAGTTCCAAAAATTATCAGAGGGAGATAAACCCAAAGGTAACCCCAAATAAGTTCCAGGCAAGGATCCACTTTCACACCCAATAATCCTTTTAATCTTTAATTGTCTAGTCTCACTAACATTAATAAAATAAATCACACTTTTATTCTAGTTAATGGTTTGGCCAGAAGCATCCCTAAAGTTAGTCAAAGCCTTCTTAGTATTCCTAGTATTTCTCACTGAGGCCTCCCCTATGACAATAGAATCATCCACAAATTGCTAATGTGAGCACACTAGAGTAGAGGAGGAAGGGCTAAGACCAACAAAGTCTCCTTTAACAACCATATTATTAATAAATCTTCCCATCCATTCAACCAAGATAATAAAAAGAATAGGAGAGATTGGGTCTCCTTGTCTAAGGCCCTTAGAAGCCTTAAAAAATGAGGAAGGCAAACCATTAAGTAGAATAGAAAAGGAAGCTGAAGAGATAAACATAAAGATAATATCCCTGAATCTCTTATTAAAGAAAAATTCTTCCAAGCACATAAGGAGGAAGTTCCAGTCAACTCTATCGTATGCTTTAGAGAGATCAAGCTTAAGTAGAAACCCTTCCTTCTTAGACACCATAAGAGAATGGATGTTTTCATGAACCATAATTATGGATGTTAGTACCTTGTTATCGTGCCTCAATTATATTATTGGCATCGACACTTGTTATCATGCCTTGATTATATTATTGACATCGACAGTTGTTATCATGCCTCGATTATATTATTGGCACCAACAATAATTATCATGCCTTGGTTATACATTTGCATTTGTTTGTATTAACAAACATGCCTCTAAAGAGGCATGTCTTTACATGGCCTTTAGGCCACATAGAGACATGACTCTTCAAAGTCATGTCCCTTTCTCACCTTATATAAAGGGAGTCACCACTGTAAGGAAAGCATCGCACACATACATCTGAGTACCTGTAGTCGGCGACTATCAAATACATTGCTCCATATTATCACCTGCATGTTAGCAATTACTATTACTTAAAACTTCAATATTACTATTGTTGTTAAAGAAGATATACATTCAAATATCACTGAGTTTGCTATCAAAAAGAATTCAAAGATATTCTACGTCATTCAAGTAAGGTACTTTTTGCATATATTTAATTGCAATAGTTTATCTATCAGAGATCCTTATCCTTAATAGATGTGACCCTATTAAAGGATTTCAACACCTTATTAAGAGTGTGCTTATTTAAAGGACTTTAGAACATTCAACTTGGAAATATCACCCTGTTAAAGGATTTCTCAATGGCTATTAGACCAACCTAAGTCCATAGGATTTTTTCTCAATTGATACAATTGTAAGAGAGTAACAATAAAGAGCTTTTTGACTTGATAAAACTTACAAATCAACCTTGCTGATTTTAGATCACAATTTAGCTCACAAATTCACTTGGCTTTCTATCTCTATAGCTCTGACAACTTGTCCTCCCTTCAAGCTCTGTCTCCTTGAGTCTTCTACTTGTTGTGCCATTATAATCTCCTCGCTATGGTCACTTAATCAAATCAGAGCCTCTATGCTCTGTTCTTCCTTACTATGTCTTCTTCTTGACACTTCACATTATAGCTTCTCATAGACATTTTGATCATTTGACCTATAATTCCTTATGTATAAGTCTTGTATTATTTTCCCACTCTTACTTCCCACTCTTTGATTTG